>JBBBWG010011580.1:5003-15327 GCA_037176905.1 Azolla pinnata
GATCAATTCCACGTTAATCTTAAAACTAGGCGTTAATTTGTAATTTCTAGTTACGGTAGGCATTAAAATGTGATTTCTAAATTTGTTAGGCGTTTTTTTGGGTAATTTTCCCATTTAACAAAAGGATGATCAACATATAAAGACTATATAAGCTTGGTTATATACTACTCAAAGTCAGGGACAAATGCCATTATGGGAGTCGCAACAAGGGGCCTTTTGCTTCTGTTGGCATGTTGATCAGGAGTGGCGCCGAAACTCGCTTTTGCAGACTGGCAATGCTCACAAGATCGATCGATCACAGAAGCACATTTGGCCTCAGATATGTTATGTACGCGATGTCAGATTTGCTCAAAAAAAATGCCCGAATCTTCGATTGCATAACGATGACAGAAGCAAGATCGCCAACAACAAGAAAAAAAAAAGGTCACTCTCTTTGAAAAAAATGTTGAATATAACGAGAGTACAGTGAATGCACCTCCAGACCAACAAACAGGGATGCCTGCTTCGTCGAGTTTGTTCGATCTGAGATGAGCGATGATCGTCTGCTCTGGTCCTCGGGAGGAGGAGCTGCAATCGTACTGGCCGCTTGTATTTCGTATAATGTTTGTATCGCTTTGACGTACTTTGTATAAAAAGATTCCCCGCTTCAAAACAGGATGGAGGTTGCTGCGAGTCACGACTGAAGGTGGTAGCAGTGGATACAAGCCTTACTTAGTGTTTTTTATCCACAGTGGATCTACGAAAGAAGTACGATTGTTTAAACGGAACTTTGGTTAAACTTAAGTTGTTGCGAGAATCTGCAGATTGTCATGGTCCGAACCGAGTGCCGCAGAGTGCCCTAGCTTGGGTAATATGTATAGTCCAAAAGTGTCGTGTGAATACGACCATGATCCACCAATGATGAGCGATGTATTAGAGAGAAGAGAATGGATCGAGGGTGATCCACCGCACCAATCACTCGGAGCAGAAGATTAAAGACAAACTTAAAATACGATTTGTGCCTTGTACCCATGAATTATTTACCTTACAGATCCAATGGCATAGAGCCTAGACTCATCAAGAGAGTCTTTACAGTGTCTGAGGATACTGAAAATGAAAGGAAGTAACTACTTCCCCTTTATATAGGTCAATTTCTAAGGCTCTCTAACTCGCACATGTGTTTGCACATGTTTGGTGACTATATGGGTTCGTCTAAGGATAATCGATTTTTCCCCACTTATCATACACTTAGACCGTTCAAATTAGCCATAACTTGTTGTGTTGCATTCGATCAATCTTCATTGCTGGTAATTGATGTACGTCAGAAGACACTACGTATCATACGGTATGCATGTACGTGTATATACTTGCTGGCATAGAACGAACCATATACTTTTGCAAGCTGCAAACGCAGCAAATCGAGAATGATTCGAGCATTTGAGATTGATAAATCACCAAGAGTGTGTTTCAGACCAGTTGAATGGTAAATCTACTAAAATATTCAAGCTGTAGGAAATATAAATTAAATGTTCCAAACAACAGGAAAAAATTATGATTTTTTTTTCAAAAAAAAAGGGAAAAAACAAACACATATAACATTCGCTCATAACATTTGCAAACGTTTGCAAACTTCCGTTCGTGTTTGCAAAACCAGAAGCTTGCGAATGTTACGTTCTATGCTTGCTAGCATCATGCATGCTAGGCCATGTATGTGTGTATGCATGCTTGTACATACGTATGTACGTGTGTATATGTACCGTATGTGAATGCATATTATTATTTTTGTTTTTTGATGGATGCATGTGTATGTACATGTATGGTGGGCATGTATACGTCACCGTATGCGATTTGAGGCTGGCGGTATTTTGGTAGTTCCCTAAAGATACGAAATCGTATAATACTTTATGGTCCCTGTCGGAAGACAATACGTACATACTATATGCATGTACGTGTATATACATGCTGGCATCGCGTATGTGTGTCTGTGTGTACCGTATGTGAATGCGTATGTTTTTGCTATACGATGGATGCATGTGTATGTACATGTACGGTGGGCATGTATACGTCACCGTATGCGATTTGAGGCCGGGGGTATTTGGTAGTTCCCTAAAGATACGAAATCGTAGAGAATACTTTATGGTCCCTGTCGGAAGACAATACGTACATACTATATGCATGTACGTGTATATACATGCTGGCATCGCGTATGTGTGTCTGTGTGTACCGTATGTGAATGCGTATGTTTTTGCTATACGATGGATGCATGTGTATGTACATGTACGGTGGGCATGTATACGTCACCGTATGCGATTTGAGGCCGGGGGTATTTGGTAGTTCCCTAAAGATACGAAATCGTAGAGAATACTTTATGGTCCCTGTCGGAAGAAAATACGTACATACTCTATGCATGTACGTGTATATACTCGATGGCATCGCGTATGCATGTTTGTGTGTGTACCGTATGTGAATGCGTATTTTTTTGCTATACGACGGATTTATGTGTATGTACATGTACGGTGGGCATGTATACGTCACCGTATGCGATTTGAGGCCGGGGGTATTTTAGTAGTTCCATAAAGATACGAAATCGTAGAATACTTTAAGGTCCATGTCGGAAGACAATACGTACATACTCTGTGTATGTACGTGTATATACCTCCTAGCATCGCGTATGTGTGTCTGTGTGTACCGTATGTGAATGCGTATTTTGTGTTCCATAGGATGGATGTATGTGTATGTACATGTACGGTGGGCATGTATACGTCACCGTATGCGATTTGAGGCTGGGGGTATTTTAGTAGTTCCCTAAAGATACGAAATCGTAGAATACTTTATGGTCCATGTCGGAAGACAATACGTACATACTCTATGCATGTACGTGTATATACTCGATGGCATCGCGTATGTGTGTCGGTGTGTACCGTATGTGAAGGCGTATTTTTTTTCTATACGATGGATGTATGTGTATGTACATGTACGGTGGGCATGTATACGTCACCGTATGTGATTTGAGGACGAGGGGTATTTGTGTAGTTCCCTAAAGATACGAATTCGTACACTACTGTTTCGCTTCTTCTTCAGATCAATTTCCCCTTCGAGCAGCAGACAGACGCAGCAGACAACAGGAGAGCAAAGAAGGACGTAGCAGCGCAAGAAGGAGGGAAGGAAGGAAGGGGAGAAGCAGCACTGGAAGACGGCAAGAAGGAATTGCTGCAGTAGAAGAGCGGAGCTGCCATGGGAGAAGAGAAACGCCACGAGATGATGGAAACTTTGTTCGGAGCAGAATCTGAAGATTCCGAGGAGGAGGAGGAGGAAGAAGAAGAAGAAGAGGAAGAAGATGACGAGAGAGCTCATCGTCGGGCCACGCCACCTTATTCTGTGAGTTTTTCGTGCTCTACTCCGTTTTTTTGTTCTTCTGATCTGCATCCGGCTCTTGACCTAATGAATACTGCCTTTGTCGTTGTTTTCTTTCCTGTTCGTTTGGTCGCTTGAGCTTGATGTATTTACTTTACAGAGCTCTTCGTTCCATCCTGTTCCATTTAATGTATCGATTCCCTTCTCCAGAAACCTTGTCCATTTCTCTTGCTTTAGACATGAATTGGTTGATCTGATATCGTTGCTTGTATATCTTCACCGAGACTGGCTACGTCATTAGATTAAATGTTGTCTTACATAATTGCCAGTCATGTGCAGAAATCTGTGTTCATTTAGAAACTGCATTCATAAGATATGCTTCAGCACACTAGCAAACACATAAGTGAGAAAGAGCATGGCAAGTCATATGTATTCATTCAGTTTTGTTTCAGTCAAATTCTTCTAGTATGGATTGAGTGAAAAAAATTGATTTTTTGGCGAAAAGAAAATCAATTCCTTCTTTTTATCATTTTTGTTACAAAGATAGCCTACAACTTTCATTTTTATCTTGCATATTTTAAACAATATGTGGTTTTCCACTTATATACTGGACTGTATGCTTATGAACGAAGACAAACAAGTTGTGGTTGAGGATTTAATGTTGCTAATAACCTTGGCATTTGGTTAGTAAGCCCGTGATTAAACCCAACCTTAGTTGAGTGAATCAAGACTTGGGAGTTCACGTTTTGGACCTTACAAGTCTCTTTATTTTCTTCGATAGGCATGCCTGAGGTTACTCCTTTGTAAGGTTTCATCCTACATTGGAATACTATGCTTACTTATTTTGTGGTATTTTGCAATATCTGTTTCTATCAGTGTCTAAGTTCTGATTTATGCAGCTCCTATTTTTGTATGAAAACCAATGGAAAATCTTGTAGAAATATCTTGCAATATTATTGTCCTTGACGAACCTTTTGGCTTATGTGTTTCAGCACTTTCTACAAAATTTAAAGATTACTATCACTTAAGGAGATTGACCTAAAATATTATAAAATTCTAGCATTTTGTTTACAAGATCTCTGGTAACAAAACATGCAGGTTAATACAAGGCCTCGACTCTCTGAATTAATAGTAGCTTCTTCATTTTCTTTTCATTATATGTAATTTCTTTGTGCCGACTGGATGAATCTCACATTATTGCTGAATAGTATGCAAAACTACACCAGTAAACGTTAATATATCGTTCTTTATTTCTTTCTTTCTTAAAATATAATTTTGTATTGGAAAATGAATAGAAGCATCAGATAAGATGGCTGCAAATCCAGATTTATGAACTAATATAATAGGGAGAAAATAAAAATATGGTCAAACGAAAATACATGATTCGTATATTTATCATCTGTTTCCACCCTACGATGTGGATTACAATCATTGAGTTGAATGAGTGTGAATATTTTCTGTCCGTGAGATGGCCGTTTCATTGTACAAGAAACCTAATTTGCAAAATTATTGTAAAATTCAATTTTCAGATGACAAAAATACGTGCCTTATCTTTTATCATCCTTTACTTCTAGGATGATGAGGTCGAAGGTGGTGGACAAATTGATGTGGAAAGTGAAGGCGAAAGAGCTGAAAGTGAACATGAGAGGGAGGAAAGTGAAGCAGAAAGGGCAGAAAGTGAGGCAGAGAGAGAAGAAAGTGATGGAGATCATAGTTATGATGGAGATCAGAAGCAAATGAGATCAGTAGCTCCAGAAAGAAGGTTCAGAAAACAAGCTAGTGTTAGTGGTTCTGAACAATCAAATGATGTCGGTCAAGGTTCAGAAGAAGAGGAAGATGATGTAGACCAGTTTCAGAACCGGCGTGCTACTGTAGAAGAAGATGACGTAGAGCAAACGCATGAACAGAGGTAAAATGATCAGATTTCCAGAGTGGAATCCATGCTATTTGCTGACTTCTGTTTTCTTGTAAATGTGGAATAAGGTTCTATGTAATCATTGTACCAAATCTGAAGACTTAATCATTATGCGTTGATTGGAATAAATAAACCTGTCTTTTCACACTTAAGTTATAATGAAGAAAAGTTGCTAGTTTAAACTTAAAAAAAAACTGCTTTACTAACACTCTTAAAAGAAAAATCTCATTGCATTTGCAGCCGAAAATAGTCCAGATGTATAGAGGAATTTTAAGTTATAGCCCCTGATACATATACACCTTATGTATGTATGTAAATATGCATGTATGTAAGTATGTATGTATCATTACTGAGAAACCTCAATTTAGGTGGATGGGCACAGGTGAATTTCAACATCTATTAAATTTCTGGTGGACAATAGTGTTGCCTAAAGTACATTAAAAAATTTCGATTGTAGGCTAATAGAAGATTATAATTTTTAATGGAGGAAACTTTTAACTTGTAGCCTGTGGTATATACCATTATCCAGAAATATCAGTTTAGGGTGAAAGGTTACAAATGAATTTTAACATCTACTAAATCCATGGTGGACAAGTGTTTCTAAAAGCCCTCAGAATTGTATTCAACGGGAAGTTTATAATGTGAATAGTCATACTAAGATCATAAAAGTGAATGTTGAAGAAATATGAACACATTTTAAGACCGGTGTGCTTGGGAAGATCAACTGATTATGTAATTACTCCATTGAAACCCCCAGGAAGTGTATACCTAAGATTGAATGATCTAATTTTGGAAACATTCAGAATATGTGATAATATGCTTTTGACAACACCAAGCTTTCATATGCTTTTATGCCAATGTTTCTTTCCCTGTGAAAATTTAGCTCTGACTAGGTTGTCTATTGATTAAGAGTAAATCATATGGCAAGTATAATTTGTAAAATTTTATGCTACTAGGTTTTGCAAATCCTATAGTTTTTGGACCTTTGGTATTTCTGTGTAGCGATGAAGGTTATGATAGCAAAGCAGCTGACGGAGTTGCAGAGATGCGTGATGTTTTTGGTGATTCTGATGAAGAACAAGAACCTGAGGATCGGCGCCATAGTCAAATGCATGAGGAGGTGCAGTTCTGATATGACAAAGAAATATATTTAGTTCACTATAGTATATCTTATTGTAGGTTGATTAGGTTCATCAAGATTAAACATGCTAAACTTGTCTCGAGAGAAGAGATACCTGAAGAATGCTCTGAATTCTCTCTTTCTTTCATCTTCTAGGTGAGTGGATCAGATGATGAAGATGTACAACACCATAGAATGCATGAAGATAACCTGCATGATGATGCAGATACACATGAAGAAAGGTATGAATCTGATGAAGAGCAACCAGCAGAACGTAGAGTACGAGAGAGGCCAGTGGGTCAACCTATTGAAATTGATGTTCCGTTTTGTATCCCTCCTGGATCTGCTGATAAGGTACATTTTCAACAAAATTTTAGGACCCCATGATGAAGTCATTATCCATATATATATATGTTTTTTGTAGATAAAATAGCAATAGAAGGTCCTGATCTGTATTCTACTTACATATCTTTAAAAGTGGCTTATCTGTATATGAATGTTGTTGATAATTAATGGAAAACACTGATTAATCCATGATGAAGACATCTATCATATCTTATGATTATATTAGCTGTAAACATATGTTTCTGATAGATAATTGAAGGCTCTGTTTCATATATGATTAATCTGTATTGATGTTTGCATCATAGTGCTATAATCTAACTATATGGTGTAAGACTTTAGGACGTGCTGTGGCTAACCTATTATGGGAAAATACACATGCATGGTTCCTTAGGAAAATTCCAGCTTATAGGAGACATTTATTTCAGGTGGATACTCTTATGAGAAAATTTTATGAAAGCTGTGTTTTAACCTGTTCTACTTCTGTGATCATCAATATTAAACAATCAGATAAGGTACATGGTATCAAAGGTAACAGTTGTACTTGTAAATTCCAGATGCATGTCGTGAGGGTGTCAAATATAATGGGGATCGAATCAAAGCCGTTCAATCCAAGGACTTATGTCGAGGAAGAACACTTTGTTACTGATGAGACTGGACATAAGCAGAGAATCAGACTTGAAGATAATGTTGTCCGTTGGAGGATTGCACGTGATCGAAATGGGGGTATAAACGTGAGGAATTTATTGTCGCATGTTTCTTGAGCTTTCTGTGTTAGTGGATTTGTTTTCTTGATTCATTGGATTGATGAGAAATGCCTGTTAACTCTTTGGCCATAATATCAAGCTGATTTGATAGTTCATAATATGATCATCTACAGGTGTATGTAGCCACAATCAAATTGGTGCTTTGTATGTGTCCAGCAAAATTCGATGACGAGCATACCTGCATTTTCCTTTATTATGTTTGTTGCCTGATATGAAGTTTGGCAAAATAAACATGGCAATTGAGTTTCGTGTCATGTCCACAAAGCTGACTAAGTAGTTTCAATCAATAACTCTGCTGTGCAATTATGCATTAGGACATAAATATTGGAGGATAGCATAAACCTTTCCTGGGTGACAACTATTGGATTCTTGTACAACTATCTTATCAAAACTAATATTTATTCTCAGGGATTTTATCTTTGTGGAATTGGAGTCTCTTTAACCTATCTTTTACTGAAACATTTTCTGGTTTGTTATTTTCAGTGTGAAAGCAATGCTAGGTTTGTTAAATGGTCGGATGGAAGCATCCAGCTACTAATTGGAAGTGAAGTTCTTGATATTTCAGTACAAAACGTGTACCAGGACCAAGCTCAGCTATTTATCAACAATGGGAATGTCTGTTGCAGCCATTTGCTCTAAAGCATGCTCAGTTATCTACAGAATCAGTTTTTTTCTTACTCCTTAATTTAAATTTTATCGATACAGGGGACATTTCAGTCTCAAGGAAGGTTGCGACAGAAGATGAAATTCATGCCATCATCTCTTTCATCAAAATCTCATCGTCTTCTAACAGCTCTTGTTGACTCACGAAATAAGAAGATGTATAAAGTGAAAAACGTTATAACAAACAAAGATCCTGAACGTGAGAAAGAAGAAGCTGAAAGGGTATCTAACTTGATATTTTATTTTCTGCACAACTGTCTGTATTTAATTACCTACCTATTGAATTAAGATGCTAACTCCTCGATGGGTTGTTGCAGCTGCAACAGAAAAGAATCAGAAGCAAGGAAGACTTGCAGAAGAAACAGGAAAAAATTAGTCGCAAATATACTCCTGCTCGTGAAAGAATAGAACCACAGCTTTCTCCAGGCTACCTAGAAAGAGAGTTGGAAGAGGTAAGTATCGTTTAAGACATGCTTCAGTCATATGCAAACTGGTAGCTGCAAATATCAATTTTGTTGCTTCCATCTTATTCAGGATGGAGAAGGAGAGGATAATGCTCCAAGGGAAAGGAGATTCCATCAACTATTGGAGGAAGAACATAAATTAGAAAGAAGGATAATCAATGCGAAGCGGGTGAGTGTTAGTGCAGTTCAATGTTGGTGGTCGTGCTTGTGCTTGTGTTTACTGTTCAGGAAGTTGTAACACAAGTATTATTCTCAGAGGCTCACTTGTTATGGCTCAATGCTGCTGAATAGTTTATATGTTGTATATTAATGTCTTCTAAAGAAATGTCTATGTTAGTGTGCAGCATGCGGTGCACAAGGTCTGGTGGATTCTCTCTGATAGATATGAATATTTGTTTTCCTTATACAACTTATGTCAGCTCATTGTCCCTAAGAATGTAGCGAAAAGATGTTATGTGCATGACAAGTGGCTATATATCATTGGTTGTGTGCATTTCCACACTGGAGAGATGAGGTCAAAACCTGCATCTTTATGATAGATTTACTTTATTGTAGGTAATTATAGGATGCCCCTCTGCAAGTTGAGGAAAGAAATGAGGATGAATTGCACTGAATGTTGAGTCTCTGGTCGCCTGTGCAAGGTTCAGAAGTGACTTGCATACCGCCACATAAAGTCATGTGTTAAAAGTCTTTGTGCATGTATGACACCCTTTTATGTCATCTTTTATGTGCATGCATGCTCATTTGCAGTTATTTTTCTCTTTCTCTTGCTTTAAATATGCTCAACATTTGTTATATTTATGCTACAGCAACAACCTATATCTTTAAGAGATCATCTGCCTAAGCGACCCAAGGAGAGGCGACCATCTCCACCCCGGAGGAAACAAGAGTCAGAAGAGAGCGAGAATGAAGAAGAACCTTCCGAATATGAAACTGATGGGCAGGAGGAAGAGGTTCCTCTAAACGAAGAAGAAGAGGATGTAGAAGAACAAGAAGCAGATGAAGATGAATACGATGACGATGAAAAGGTTGTTGACAGCGATTATGCCAATAGTCTTGCCAGATTTCTGCTATGCTTTGAAATAGATCTCATTCAGATTCTCTGTTTATGAACACATTTCAGGGAAGGGGATGGGATGATAGAGAAGATGAAGGATACAAGAAGAGGAAAGATAGGGAAGATGAGTCAGAGCATGAGGAATCACCAGCGAGAAAACCTGTTCAAAGGAGACGTGTAATAGTTAGTGACAGTGATGAAGATTGATCAAAGATGTAAAGTCTTTTGGACGAAGGTTTCCCAGTGGGAGGTTGGTATATATGTACATATATATTTCACAACAAGCACTATTACTTCTGTGGTATATTTTAGAGGCATTGTCTGCCCCTAGATCAAATCTAACAGCTAATTTCTTGTCTGCTGACAGAAGTAGGGGGTTAGTACGAATTGTATGGTACCTCTTGAAAAGGTGGAGAATGCTCGTGCACTCAAGGATTAAGCTCAAACATCATTAGAAGGGACAGTGGAATTATAGAAGTCACTGCCGAGATGAACCTGGTCGTTTGGTTTACTGCACAAAACTCACATCCAAGAAGGTACAATAATTCCAGGAGAATCTGAAAATAAACGGGCCCGTTAATATCGATCATAACATTGGCATTTCTCATGTCCGGTATTTGTAAGTAGTAACAGCTGTTCGGAAACACAATGAGATCGCTACTC
>JBBBWG010011591.1:0-20563 GCA_037176905.1 Azolla pinnata
CCGCCGGCCGGCCGCTGAAGGCGGCGCCGTGCACCTGGAGGAACTGGCGCGCCGCCGCCGCCGTGCACGCCACCAGCGCCGGCGTGGAGGAGCCGAGCCAGATTGCGAGCACGGGCGTGTGGTACCGCCACGACATCTCCGCCAGCCTCCGGTATGCTTGCGGGCCTGCTAGTAATGCCAGGTTCCCGATAACCGGCCATGGACGAGGACCCGGTGGGTAGCACGATGACATTGTCGCCGTCGACGACGACGACGATGGGCTAAGTCGCTTCTTCTTCTTCCTCCTCCTCCTCCTCCTCCTCGACCACGAGCGCGTTGCCCATACCCACAACACGACTAGGACCATGGCGCCGACCATTCCCGCCAAGCCCATCTGTGGCACCGTTATGAGCTGTTGTGCATTGCCCCTCGACGCTGCTTCCATCTTCCGGTCCCAAGGGTTTTCTTGTGGTTACGTACAAATGTTCCGTCCCCGCAGAGGCGAATCTGTCACGATGCAAATGGATTGGTTGCGGCTCCGGCTTCCATGTCGATCGGCTCTGGCTTCCGAGCTATATTTCTTTGGCTCTGCCCTCTGGACATCAGGCACCGCACCTATCCATCATCTTTGACATCCTTTCAGATCCCACTGCTTGCTTGCTCCCCTTCCTCGGTAGAGAAGGCTCTAGTACTGCTGATTAAACAAGGCGTATGATGCCACCCACGGATCGCAAGGCTGAGACGCATCAAAGTCCACAATGTAGAATAAATATTTCTAACTGAGAAGTAACAACATCCCAACCGAACGCATGGGTGTGAACACTGCGAGAGCCTGCCTTTTTCCCTCGACAAAGTCATGAACGGGAGGATCGATGGTGTCACGGCAGCCCCTCCAAGATGTAACATTTACTCGGTCGGGCGGCCAATGCAGTGGTTTTCGTCGCATGTTGTCGAGCTGATTCGAATGCCCACATTGTATTGCTTGATCATAACCGACCACCGGATCAAACATCGTAACTCGTCGGCGATCTACGTTACGAATCCGAATTCTTTTGTGTTGTTTTCGGAAATTTCAACAATTGTTTCTCAGTCCAGAAGATCATATGCTTAGATTGTGACCTTAAAAGCTTGAAGGTTTGGCTATGGCACAGATGCAGCAGCAGAGGAAGTCAAAAAGAACCCTTCTTGTAGCACCCGACAAGGAAGATCTCATCGGCACACTCAGAGTTTGTGCCCTGAAGAAGGACCTCCTTTCAGGTGTTGCAGTCCATGCTGCCGTTCTAAGGAAGGGCCTCATTCCAAAGAGCCCCTATGTCGCAAGTGCACTGATCAACATGTATGCCAAATGTGGCAACCTCACACAAGCCCACGAAATACTTGAGGAGGTGCCGTGCCGAGATGTCGTGATGTGGTCAGCAATGCTCAGTGGATATGCCCAACATGGAAAGATGCATGAGTCCTTCGTGTGCTTTGAAATCATGCGAATCGAGGGCATCCTTCCAGATGAGTTCATCCTCGCATCGGTTCTGAAGGCATGTGCACATACCAAGGACGTAGAACAGGGTCAGAGAATTCACGATGAGATTGCGTGTCGAGCTTTACTGGTCGATAATGATGATGTTGTTCTCGGAAACGCTCTCCTAGACATGTACGGAAAATGTGGCCTCATTCTGGAAGCTGAGGATGTGCACAAAGAGCTTCCGTATCGAGATATGACATCTTGGAACTCGTTGATTTCTGGACATGTAGAAGTAAAGCAAGATCATCGAGCTTTGATTTGTTTCGACCATATGCAATGTCAAGGATTTTCTCCGGATATGATCACCTTCACTTGCATCTTGAAGGCTTGTGGAGGCATTGGAGCTTTGGATAAGGGGAATCAAATTCATAACCAGATTGTGAGTACAGGGCGGTTCACGAAAGATATTGTACTGGGCACCTCCTTGGTGGACATGTATGCGAAATGTGGGGCTTTTACCATAGCTCATCAAATACTCAACGAGCTTCCCCAAAGGCCCACGGTGTTGTGGAATGCATTGATCGGGGGGTATACCCAACAAGGGCAATACCATGAAGCTTTGAAGTGTTTTGAACAGATGCAAAGTGAGTCTCTCAGTCCAGACATCGTCACATTCATATGCATTTTCAAAGCCTGTGGTAGCGTTGGAGCCGTTGACAAAGGAAATCAGATTTATAAGGAGTTCAGGATTCAAGACCTTCTAGGAAAGGACGTTGCACTTGGAAATGCCCTGATCGATATGTATGCCAAATGTGGCATGCTTGCAAAAGCACATGAAGTTCTAGAGGAGCTTCCCGCTCATGATGTAATTTCATGGAACTCATTGATTGCGGGTTATGGTGAACAAGGGAAAGGACTGAAAGCTCTTGATTGTTTTGAGCAAATGCAAGTGGGGGGTCTTTGTCCAGATGAAGGTACCTTGTGTGGTGTCTTAAGTGCATGCAGTCATTCAGGATTACTGGCTGAGGCGCAAGCTATTTTCTTTAATATAAACAAAATGTATGGAATTATGCCAAACTTAGAGCACTATACTTGCATGGTTGTAATTTATGGATGTGCAGGACATTTCGACAAGGTAGTGTCATTGGTTGAGGCAATGCCTTGCTTTGATTATCACGCAATTTGGCTTGCACTATTAGGTGGGTGCGAAAAATGGGGAAACGTGAGGCTCGGGAGTTTAGCTTTTGATCAAGTTGTACAACTAGATGATGTATATACTGCGGCTTACATGCTCATGGCCAATATTTTCACTAATGCTTGCTTGCATGCGGATGCTGCAAATGTTGTGAAATATATGATCATTCGGGGAAATCAAGGGCATGGCTAATCTAGTGAAGAAAACCTCTTGCAGCATCAGGATTTTGCCTACCTCAAGTGGGGGCACAAATTGCCGGAGAAGCGCATGCCGTGGAAGGGAGACGCTTAAGCCCCTTGAATTTTTGCAGTTCTCGAACTCCTTGCAGTAATACCCCAGAATCTCTGACTCATACTGCAAGCTTGCTTCCCAGGAATGAATATTTTTATCCTGGTTGCTAAACTGTCTTTCTGTACCAATGGACTTCTAAAAGTAACTGTCATACCCTCTTTAGGGTGCTGGCTGTAAGGTGGTGTTCTTGTAGCACCTCCTGTTCATTACTTGGCAGTAGGCTCCAGTCAGCTCAGGTTTTTATTCCTGAGAGAGGAGTTGTTCCTTCTGGCAGGATTTGACAAAAATGAATTCTGCATGAAGGCTTATCCTAATCAATACTGATAAGTAGAACATCACATTTTTTGGATTTGGTGCCAGGAATTGTGTTTGCATATATGCGGATGCGGACCAGTCAAATAGATGCTTGATGTTAATAGGGATGGATAGTTACTCATCACTCACATGTTGATCTAGATGCAAAGCTATTTACTGTTAATAGGTACCAGGCTGAGGCAATCAAGTCAAACAAAGAAGTCATACCATGTCAACCGCAGAATCAACCCGAACCCAAGACCAATGTGGATAGATCATCTTGGCTGCATTCAGCAGTAAATTGTTCGGGGTACAATGAAATTATCTTGGAAATATGCCAAATGCTACAAGTGCTGCATTTGTGGATTATAAAGTGTGACCCCAACAGTAAAGTAATTACTGCTAGCAGCCATTTTACTGCTAGCAGATACTTGCAACAAACAATCTAGAAATGCAAATGGTGAGCGTCTAGACTGATCGAGACAGTTGAAGGCTTTGCTGTTGCCCAGAATACTCTGCAATTAGAGCATTCCAAGAGAAATGACATCTCAGCTGAGAAGCTTACTTCTTGTGCTTCCTCTGAAAAGATGCAGACATATGATTCTTTCTCTTAAAGGTTTCTCCAAGCCTGAGTATCCATTGTGGCCATTCCATATCTTGCACGACCATTGCCGTTGTGCTTATTAATTTTTGTTGTGAAAAATGAGTTCGCATTTTAATCTGTAAATCTCATTCACTCTCAGAGGCCATTGCGGCCTCAAAGAAGATGCAACTATATACTTCTTTCTCTTCAAGCTTTCTCGGCGTGTGCATCCATTCTTGCGTTTGTCCATAATTTCTCCACGAACACCTCTGCGATTCTCCATCATGGCCATTGGCGCTGTGCTTATTGATTTGTTGTTTTCTCACTCAAATGTGTCCGAATATTTCTCAATCAACCTGCAATGATATCACGGTTGGAAGTTGAAGAACTGGGCAAATAATGAGGGCTTTCAATCAATGCAAATACATACAGTAATCACGGTTTCTCCATCATTCTTTCCATCTTGAAAGCAGCGTACTCCGGACTCATCATTTTGACCTTTTTTGCATCATCTTGCATGCCAGCACTGAGAAGGATGTCAGCGATGAGAGCATAAGCGATGGCTGAGTGATTATCGAGTTGCAATAGCTGGTCAAAAGCCAATAGCCCGAGTTTCAAATTTGCCCAAAATTTACAGGCATCCAACAGCGCGATCCAGCCTGCACTATTCGCACCGGATGGCATCACATTGATCACTGACATTGCTTTGTCAAAGTAGCCGGCACACCCAAATGCTGTAACCATGCTAGTAAGGTGCTGCAATGTTGGAGTAAATTTCTGTTTCTTCGAGACATTTCTGAGAAAGGTATGCGCTTCGTCCAGCCTCCCTGAATGACAGCACGCCTCCAGAACACATTGGAATGTGATCTCATCTGGCACAAGGCCCTCATATTGCATGCAAACGAAGGAATTCAATGCCTCACGAGCTTTCATTTCTTGAGCGAATCCTGACATTAAAGCATTCCAGGAGACCACATTTCGAGCCGGGAGCTCATCGAGCACATGTTGTGCTTTTGTAAACATGCCACATTTAGCATACATATCAATCAATGAAGTACCAACCGCGGTATCCGTCGCTAGTAAGCCCTTACTCGTTATCTGTTCATGAATCAGTTTCCCCTTGTCTATTGCTCCTGAATTCCCGCATGCCTTCAACATGCAAATATAGGTGATTGAATCAGGGGCCAGGCCCTCAGCATGCATCTGCTCGAAACAGTCGAATGCATCAGCATTTTGCCCTTGTTGGGCATATGCTCCAACGATTACATTCCAGGCAGGCGTGTGTCTAATTGCATGCTCCTCAAGAACTGCTCGTGCCTGTGCAAGAAAGCCACATTTCGCATACATATCCACCAATGCAGTAGTAAGAACGATGTTGTGCTCTAACAAGCCCCTACTAAGAATCTCACTATGAACTTGTTTCCCTTTGTTTATCTCTCCCATGTTTCCACAAGCATTCAGAATGCAGACGAAGGTGACTGGATTCGGGTAGTGGCCCTCACTCTGCATCTGGAGAAAACAATCCAATCCTTCTTGACCTCGGCCGTGTTGGGCATACCCAGCGATTAGTGTAGACCAAGAGACAACATTCCTCAAAGGAAGTTCTGCAAGAACTTGCCCTGCTTTTTGAAGCATACTAAGCTTCACATACATATCCACCAGAGCATTTCCGAGGATGAGATCATCAGCCAACAAGTCAAGCCTCACAATATGTTCATGAATATGCCTACCCTTGTCTATGGCACCTATGCTCCCACATGCCTTCAAGATAGAAGTTAGAACAATGGCATCTGGAGAGAGATTCTCGCTTTGCATCTCCTCGAAACAGCACAATGCTTCCTTGCCTTGTCCTTGCCTGACATACCCATTGATCAGAGCAGACCAGGAAATCACATCCCGGATATGAAGCTCTTTCAGTACTTGCTGTGCAAATGGAAGGTCGCCACATTTTGCATACATATCAACCAAGGCAGTGCCAAGGATTACATCATCTACTAATAAACCACTTTCCAAAATCTCACCATGGATTTGTTTGCCCTTACATATTGCATTGGTTTTGCCACAAGCATTCAAGATGCTAGTATAGGTGATCCCAGTTGGAGATAAACCCTCATGTCTCATCCGATTGAGGCCATCGAAAGCTTCATAAACTTCTTCTTCTTCTTGAGAATAACCTGAAATGAGAGCATTCCAACAGACTACCTTTCGGGTGGGAATCTCATCCAATACCTGTCGTGCTTTATCGAGCATGCCGAATTTGGCATACATATTGATTAAACTACTGGCTAGATAAGGACTCTTTGCAAGTAAGCTTCTGTTCATGATATCTTCGTGTAGTCTCATGGCCTTACAAATATCCTTCCTCTTAGTGCAAGCCTTGACTAAGGCCATGTAATCTTGTATAGTGTTTCCGGAATGTACCATCTCTTTGTCCATTTCATCTCTCTATTGTTTTTGTACCCTCACAGAGCCATTCATCACCTGATAGAAGTGGTTGCATCAAATCAAATCCAGAAACAGTGGGTTGATCATACCTGGTTAGGGAAGAGGCAAGACGAAGAGAGGAAGAAGCGAGCAGAGAACAATTGATAAGGGGAAAAAAAAAGGAACCCAAAAACAGTTGCTATGTATGCAAAATGTGGCGGCCTTCCATTTCCACAGCAAGTGCTGAAAGAGCTTCAATCTGATCAATGGGTACATCAGACAAAGACAAGAGTACTGAAAATGTGAACTAAGAATAAGATGATTTTTTTTGGAGAGGCATATGTGTTTTGATCATTGGAAAGATCTAGAAATTGGAGGAGCACACGAGTTTGGGCTCAAAATCACGGCTCTGAACTTACCGTCTCCCTCTGCAGTCTTCTTCTTTCTCCATCTTTCGCTCCCTCCCTCTCTCCCATGCTTCCTGGTTCCGCTGTCAGAACGGATTCTTGTGGATTGATCATACCTTCAACCCAATCCCTTCCATGGAATTCTTCAGAAAAAGAGAAAAGGATTCGATTCTTCAGAAAAAGAAAAAAAAAAGATCCGCAAGTCCGTGGTTGCTGACACTTCAAACCGAGTGAGCCAACGGATTACTTCCTAGAGCTATTCCTGCACCACAAGCAAATGCAGAAATGCAAGTACAGATACAAGTGAACCTTGTAAGCATTTTGTGTGATTGACCTGTGTTTACTAGCTGCCAGTAATGATTTTGTTGCTGGCATACTCATGCATAAGGTTTCCTGGTATATGTAATCACAGCTAAATACCCATCTGTGACCTTACATTGACTGGTTACGGCTGGGAAGCTCACAATATGAGTACAGATATCGGCTAAAAAATGATCAAGGGCCTCATGAGATGTCAAGGGCTAGGTACCCTATGTATGCTAATCATATCATTTCGTTGGGAACAATGTAAAGCATCCTGAGCTTGGTTATCACGGGCATAGCTCAAGGATAATGCATTCCAGGAGCTTGCATTTCCAACCGTGACATCTTTGCAGTTCGCTATGGTTGCATTGAACAAGATGAGGACACGATGCAATCATGCATGGCTTGTGGGTCATCACTCGTAACGTTGCAAAGGTATGTCCTTTCTTCCCTGTATCTACACTGCACTGTAGTAACGATCATTGTCGATACCAGAGCCCAAAGCATTTCATATGTCTCATCTGATTAGTCATCAGCCGTTTATGGGTTTTTCTCGATGGTTAGATACAGTGGGTTTTGAGGCCTTTTCAGTTTCATGTTCATAAATGCAAAGAAAATGTGACCTAAGAGCATGTTAAAGAGATTGGCAAACCCAAATGAACTAGAATTCAACTATGTGGCATTACTGAAAGCTTGTACACGGAACAAAGACCTCTGTAATGGTTCTAAAATACATGCCGATGTTGAAAAAAAGGGTCTTCTTGAAAGGAGTAATTACTTAACCACCACATTAATCAATATGTACGCCAAATGTGGTGCTACTGAGAAAGCACGGCAAGTTCTTGAGGAGTTTTCTTCCTCGGATATTGCTTCTTGGAATGCACTCATTGCAGGGTATGCCCAGGAAGGACGATGCCACGAAGCAATGGACTGTTTCGAACGAATGCGAAACAAAGGCCTTTCCCAAAATTCAATAACTTTCATTTGTATATTGAAATCATGCGGTAAAGCAAGAGATGTAAAGAACGGCAAACGATTTCATTCTGAGATAGTTTGTAGAAGATTATTGGAAAAAGATGTAGTTCTCGGCACTACTTTGGTGGACATGTATGCAAAATGTGGCCTCTTTAAGAAAGCTGAAGAGGTTATGGGTGACCTTACAGAACAGAATGCTATCTCCTGGAATGCATTGATTTCAGAATATGTAGAACAGGGCAAGTGTCATGAGGCGTTGAGCTGCTTTGAACGGATGCAAAGCGAGGGTCTCGCACCTGATGTTGTGACATTGGTTTGCGTCTTGAAAGCTTGTGGAAAGTCTGGAGCCATAACCAAAGGCCAAGACATTCATCATGATATTGAGAGTAGGGGTCTGCTTGATAAAGAGATCATGATTGGGAATGCTTTGATGGACATGTATGTGAAATGCGGTGTTCCAGTCAAAGCGCAAGAAGTGTTTTACGAGCTTCTCAACCGAGATGTTGTGTCCTGGAATGTTCTAATTGCAGGGTATTCTGGGCAACAAGAGAGCCGCAAGGCATTTAACTGCCTTGAACGCATGCAAAGTGAGGGTCTTTTGCCGAATGTGGTAACTTACATTTGTATTTTCAAGGCATGTGGCATTACAAGAAGCTTAGAGAAAGGCAAACAAAATCACAGCAAGGTTGTGAGTAGTGGCTTTCTAGAGAAGCAACTTGACATAGGAAAGGCATTGTTCGATATGTATGTGAAATGCGGTGCACTTGATAGAGCTCACGAAGTTCTCGAAGAACATCTTTCTCAAGATAATGTTTCTTGGAATACACTTCTTGCAGGTTATGCCCATCAAAAGCAAACTGTCCACGCTTTGAATTGTTTTAAAAGGATGCAAACAGAGGGCCATTTTCCTGATCTCATCACATTTATGTGCATCTTAAAAGCATGTGGCATAGCAGGAGTTATTCACAAGGTCTCTTGTTTATACGATGAATTGAGAAGTATAGAAAGTGGAGAGCTCAAGGGAAAGCAGGAAAAGGAAACGATCATTAGAAACTACAAAGAAGAGTTAGTGGCAATACTCAAGTCTTATCCCAAAGATACTTGTGAAGTATATACTAATGCTGGATCATTTGAAAAGAAGGCTTATATTAAACGTGAGGTGCTTTCTGAAACAAAACAGAAGCTCAATCTTCTGCCAGTTGGAAATGCAGGCTCCTGGAATGCATTAATCTTGAGCTATGCCCGTGATGACCAAGGTCAGGATGCTTTACATTGTTTTGATCTCATGCAAAGAGAGGGCCTATATCCCAATGAAGTAACCCTCACTTCCCTCTTGCAGGCTTGTGGTACATTAGGAGACATTGAAAAAGGCAAGGAGATTCATCGTGAAATCCTTACTAGGGGCTTGCT
The DNA here is from genome assembly GCA_037176905.1 of Azolla pinnata. Lineage (NCBI taxonomy): Eukaryota > Viridiplantae > Streptophyta > Polypodiopsida > Salviniales > Salviniaceae > Azolla > Azolla pinnata. Next base: position 9,321 of record JBBBWG010011591.1, read on the forward strand.
GGAGAAAGATCTTGTGCTCGGGACTGCTATAATCGATATGTATTCCAAATGTGGCATGCTTTCTATAGCACAACAAGTGCTCGAAGAGCTTGCTATCCGAGACACCATTTCCTGGTCAGCTCTTATTGCAGGATATGCACAAGGAGGGCAATTTCACGAAGCATTGAACTGTTTCGAGAGGATGCAATGTGAAGGTCTCACACCAGATGCCATTACACTTACTTGCATATTAAAGAGCTGTGGTTGCATTAGAGCTATAGAGAAGGGTGAACAAATTCATGGAGAGATTGTGAGCAGGGCATTGTTGGAGAAGGATGTTCTACTTGGAAATTCACTTGTTGATATGTATGTCAAATGTGGTATGGTTGAAAAGGCGAAATGGATCACTGAAGAGCTTCCAATTCGAAACATCAGCACTTGGTCCACGCTCATCTCAGGCTATGTTCAGCAGGGCCAAGCTCATGAAGCATTAAACTGTTTTGGATGCATTCAAAGTGAGAATATTCCTCCAGATATAGCCACATTTATTTGTATCTTGAATGCATGTGGCCAAATAGGAGCACTGGAAAAAGGCATAGAAATCGATAGAGAAATTTCTGATAGGGGTTTATTGGAGAATGATGTCATACTCGGTGCTGCATTAGTGGATATGTACACAAAATGTGGAGATTTGGCAAGAGCACACCGAGCGCTACTAGACATTCCTATGCGGGATGTGGTTTGTTGGTCTACACTCATTTGTGGGTATGCCCAGATGGAAGAAGGAGATCATTCACTCACATGTTTTGCGCAAATGCAGAGTGAGGGCCTAATTCCAGATGCCATCACTTTCTCTTGCATCTTGAAAGCATGTGGTAGCACAGGAGCTGTAGAAAAGGGTAAACAAGTCCACAACAAGATTGAAAATATGGGCTTGCTTGAGCGGGATATCGTGCTTCAGACTGCATTGGTAGATATGTATGCCAAATGCAATGCACTAGCAAAAGCACAAGAAATGCTCGAAAGGTTTAGAGTCTATCATGTGGCCCCTTGTAATGCACTCCTTTCAGCATATGTGCAGCAAGATCAATGTCAGAATGCATTGATTTGTTTTGAGCAAATGCAAACCAAGGGCCTTTCCCCAGATGTGGTCACCTTCATTTGCATCTTGAAGGCCTGTACCAGTATAGGCGCTCTAGCCAAAGGTAAACAAATCCACGATGAGATTGCGAATAGAGGCATGTTGATCAAGGATATTGCACTGGGCACAGTATTGGTGGATATGTATGCCAAATGTGGAATGCTCACAAAAGCACACCAGGTACTTGAGGAGTTACCTGTTCGAAACATTGTCTCTTGGAATATTGTCATCGCAGAATATGGGCAGCAAGGGAAATACAACGAAGTATTGAGTTGTTTCCAGCAACTGCAAAATGAGGGTCTCAGTCCAGATGGAGTCACATTTTTATGCGCTTTGAATGCATGTAATCACTCTGGGAATGTTGACAGTGCTCAAATACTTTTCCACCACATGACTAGGAAGTATGGAATTACTCCAAGCATTGAGCATTTTACATGCATGGTGACAATTCTGGCGAATGTGAGGCTTTTCAAACAGGCTGTTTCTGTGATGCAGGTGATGCCATCATCGGAGTTTCCACAAGTTTGGCTTGCACTATTGGGTGCTTGTAGAAAATGGGGTAATGTGGACATAGGGAGATTGGCTTTTCACCAACTTATTCAGCTGGATGCTAATATTGCTTCAGCCTATATACTCATGGCTAACATTTTTGCAGCTGCTGGAATGTCAGCGGATGCCAAGAAGATTGAAGTCATGTGGTTGAATTATGCCTGTAAGTAACTGTGGATTCATACAAGTTGGAATGCAGGGGAGAATTCGGATTGATATGCCTGACTGATGCAAGCAAGAACATCGGTAACATATACAGTTTGATATTATTGAAAATGCACGGGGGTATTCAGATTGACATGCTTGATTGGAGCAAGCAAGAACACCACCAACATACAGGTTGATACAAGTGGAAATGCAAGGGGAGTATTCACATATTTATTGAGGATTTGGTCTGAGCACTGGGTTTTAATGTTTCAACGTTCAAAACAAAGCGCATGTTCTAGAAAATGATCATGCTTAGATCGAAGGATAATTCATTTCTTGTACATTTGCTACGAACACTGTAGGATCGAGACCCATATCACTGACCTCGTACTTGGTAGTGGAATACAGCACAAGATCACCTATTCTGCAAGGGAAAGAAACAAGCCATGGAGAATCAGTCGCTAGTGGTCTATCATCAACATGACCCAGTAATGCGGTTGATGTCACCGATGCTGAATGCCATTGCCAGTACGTTGTACACAAACCTTTATAAAGCACTATCAAATTTACAAGTTTCTCAATTTGTTGCATGAAGAATTTTTCCATGTTACAAACAAGAACCAATCTGAAGCATGTCTTAAAAGATTCTATGAATGATGCAGCGAAAACTCTACAAACTTGTTTTCAACAATAAGATCAGTGCACTCTCATCAATGAACACGATTCCAAGCACAACTAAACATAATTTACTAATTATCATCTTTCCAAATAGTGCCGACTCCTGGAGATTCAACATTTGCTGCATTCTTTTGTTAGAAGTAATGTTCAGGTTCACAAGCAAATCAGTACGTTCCACAACAGCATCCAAGGACCTTGAATTGCACATACATATTCTTTAGTGGTCACTGGTTACACATCTCACAATGCTAAATTTCAAAAGAATCCACTCTCAACCACAGCGGGATACCAGAGATATGGTTTCAATAGAATTTTAACTAGATGAGCCCCTAAACCCCATCGACATCTTCACCATGAAAGAACTGACTGTAGCCGATATCGGCTACAGAAAGATCAAGGGTCACATGATATCGGCTACAGAAAGATCAAGGGTCACAGAAAGAACTGACTGTAGTTGCAGAATATTGGGTTGGGTCACTAGAAGAATGGGGTGCAACAAATAATCTGAAATAGAGAATAAGAGATAGAGATATAACTAAAGGGTGTGTAAGCTCAGGTAGTAAGGGTATTCCGCAAAAGAGGTTGTCGTTTGTTCAATCCTTACATTCCACTCCACCATGGCAGGCTTCTGAATCCAAGTCTAGATCTATCAGTTAATAAAAATATGGCTTACCACAAGGGTAGCAAATACGAAGAAGAAAAAGAGGTAGATCATACAAAGTTGTTAAAAGGGTGCTTGGGAGAGGTTGAGGTGGAACCCAAAAGAATGAAGCAAGAGAGGAATGTGGCAACAACACCCGTCAATAACTGTCGACTGCCGTTTATCGATCAAAGTCCATCTGCTCTTGCTGATGCCGGGTCTTCTGGCACTTGGGGTTTCAGATGGCTTACTCTTCTACTGGCGGTGTAAGCACTCTCACCTTCATGAAGATTCCTCGTGCGATTCATGGTGGAGAAGTCTCCACTTTGAGAGAACTCGGAGGAATTGGCCACAGTGCCCATGTGGCCTCCACGAGAGGGTGGACGCCGTGGCCTGCCATCTTCACCCCCGTGGACACCAGCACCCAGGGAGCTTTTCTTCCTCCTTCGCCCAACCCTATCTCCAATACTACCACTTGAGTTCCCAACAGGTCCAGATTGAGATACGAGACTAGACATGGTCGTAGGCACTTGGTGGCGTCCCGAGAGCCTCAATGAGCTGCTAAGATTGCTTTGTCCCAGTGGTTCCATCGGGAAACCAACCACACCATCCTCATGTGCAGGTGGAAACTTCTCACTCTTGCTCTTCACTTGTTGTGAAATCTGCTTTCGTCTCAGCTGCAAGAAAAGTTACGTCCACTTTTTTTAATAACAGCCATTCGTAACATTTGGATCTAGGGTTATAAGCACTTGAATGTGTCTTTTTCCAACACCTCTTTCCCTAGGGACGATGCTTAGGGTTTCTGAGACAATGCAGTTTTCCAAAATTCAGTTTGATGCCTACATGCAGTCCAACTATTAGCTCTTGACATATCATGTGACCCTTGATCTTTCTGTAGCCGATATCTTTACTCACATTGTGAACATCCAAGCAGTAACTAGTCATCTAAGGTCACAGATGGGTAACTAGCTGTTACATATACCACGAAACCTTATGCATGAGTATGCCAACGATAAATCATTCATGGCTGCTAATAAACACAGATCAATCACACAATGCTTATCAATTTTACCTGTATATTTACTTGCATTTCTGCATTTGCTTCTGGTGCCGGAATAGCTCTAGTAGTCCGGTGGCTCACTCGTTTTGAAGTTTCACCACGAACTTGCAAATCTTGCGCCCTTTTTCTGAAAGGAATTCGGATAAATGAAGTTATCTATCCAGACATGATTGCCACTCTCATGCTTAATATTTACCTTCTAGATTCCTCATCTCTCAGTTTGGCATCCATCTCCTTGCTCGGTGGATATTGAGGAAGGCTTGAAGGATCACAGGCATGGGGTTCAGCAGAGAAGAACTAAACATTTGAAAGTGAGTATAAGGAAAACACTCAAGCTGCATGGAAACAAAACGAATTTTCTGTAATAAGAATGTGCTTACTTCACTTGCTAAGGCTAAGGATGCCGTCCCACGATCTGATGGCTCGATTGCCAATAGCTTGTCAAGAAGAGACAACGCAGGATCTGGGAAATCTTTGAAGGTCTCTTTAAGACAACGCGCATATGGTTGCTGAAATTTGAACACTGTTGCCTGAGGGAGCTTTAGCCTCTTCCAATACTCCTCCGATGGTGAACCACATAACTTAAAAATCCTGTGGAGTTGTTCAACCTGAAAAGATGTATAAGCTCATGTGGTGAGATTCAAGCACACATCTCAACATCAAAACAACAACTTCTTGATTGTGAGATGTGAATGTCGATGGCAGACATCAGAGTCTCAAAGGGTGAATGTGTTAAGAGATCATCAGAAATAAAGTGATAAAAATGCATTTAAGGGCAAGGGTAGTGCCACAGAACCTCAGTTCGGCCAGGAAGGATTGGCTTTCCAGCCATGAGTTCGGCTAAAATGCATCCTGCACTCCATAGATCCACTGCGACATCATATTCGGTTGCGCCCAGCAAAAGTTCAGGTGGACGATACCAGAGCGTTACAACCCTACTGGTTAGTGGTTGCCTGTGGTTGGGATTGAAAAATGTGGCAAGGCCAAAATCAGCTATCTTTAATATGCCGGAGTTGTCAAGTAAAAGGTTGGAGCCTTTTATGTCTCTATGAAGGACATTTCGGGTGTGACAATGTTCGAGTCCTGAAAGAAGCTGGTGAATGTAGCACTTTACCTGCATGTCAAGTAGTCACATTATGTCTTAAGCATGATTCCCACACTTCATGAAATGTTATGCTTATTCATATGTAGACATTTGAGGAGAGGCATTTCTTAGTGCCCTGGGTCAATTAATGCATTTTAAGTTGTCTAACGATATGAATCCTTATACATACACACAAAAATTACTCCTTAAAGGAATAATGATCCAGAAACTTAGCAGAAAATACCTGTGGCTCCGTAAATGTGATGTCTGGACAAGCTGCTAAACCAGCAAGATCATGCTCCATGTATTCAAAGACAAGGTATAAGGAACACGACATCCTAGATGTTACAAGGCCTTCAAGCTTTATAACATTGGGGTGGTCAAGCCTTCGTAATACTAGGATCTCTCGAGCCATAAACCTGACACTATCAGGCTCGAGATTGTCAAATCGTACCTTCTTCAAAGCAACAATCTTCCCAGATACAAGATCACGAGCCTTATAGACATTGCTATATGTTCCTTGCCCAATCTGCCATAACAATTTCTTGAAGATTTTAGAGAGATCATGGAGTAGGAAACAAAATTCATTAATTTAGCATGAGTTAGATGTAGGGGGGAGGATTTATGCTGCATCTAATATAGTCACACATTACCGTATTACTACATTTTACGCTGACCTGCCACGCAGTTGTAAGTTAGCCAATGCTCGTGGGGCATGCATCGTAATTGGAACCTACATTACCCAAGAACCATGAATATAGATCTCGGAAAAGTTCCTACCACTTTTCCATGTGAGACTTGGAAAGAGCTTGCATCATGCTTCTAACAATGTGGGATTGACCAGATCTGTGGAAGTTTCAGGAATTTCCATCATGTTTGCCACAATTCTATAGGTGAGAATCTGATGGATATTTCACACATCTTCTAAGTACCTGTTTCCCTCATTTTTTTTCCTTGCAATGTTTGATTCTTAGAATCTGAAGGCATGGTTCTTTGTAATCGCAATAAGCAGTTGAGACCAAGGAATTTCCAACTGCCCGTGAGGTGCAAGGGATTAATGCACTCACGCCATTATGAGCTTCCACAGGCAGAGCTGGGGCATACATTACTGGAGTCCGCATTAATCCATGCAGCCAAGCCTCATTTCGGCACGTGTTTCAACACATAACTAGCGTCCACATTACTCCATACATAACTAGCGTCCACATTACTCCACATTACTCCACATTCTCCTTACACGCAAGGCTCCGCATACTATACGTAGTATGCTCTGGCGCTCAAGTTGGGAAGATTGCAGTTTTAATTTTGCTCCTCGTTGTAGAATCTGGTAACTAGATAGCCTTTCCATACCAATGAATGCGGAACTCTAATGGATCCATATAGATGCAATAGACGACAGAGTGAAGGCTTATATGACAGGTAACCAAGTTATTTCACTTGTCATTGTACAATTCGTTAACTACATAGCCCTTTCATACCCAATAAGCATGCAACACTCATTGCTCCATACCAGATGCAATAGATGTCTACAACCTAGGGTAAGCCTAGACAATAGGTGAGCGAGCCAATTTCACTTGTCATTGTACAAGTCCGTAGCTAGATGGCCTTTTCATACCACTAAACATGCAATGCCCATGGATCCACATCGGATGCCATGCATGTCGATAACTCAATTGACATATACAGCAGGTAACTGGGCTAGCTAATACGACAAAAAGATGATCATGCCATGGTGGAAACACAATTTTACCTTGTCAATCTTCTCGAAAGTATCCGCTTTACGAGGGATCCAGCCCTTGACAGCTTCACCAGCAACAGCTGACAGCCACGGCGGCCATCCAGCGGCCACTTGCTCGCCCTCTGTTTGCCTCGGGATATTTCTCAATCTTTCCCTTCCTTCGGTGCGTGTGCTTCCCCGCTTATCCTTCTTCTTGGAATCGTTGGGAACAGCAGAATCTGCTTGAGAATCTCCTCTGCTCTTTCTCGATTCGGCGGTGTCAGCTGCTGCTTCGGACGGTACAGCCGAAGCTGCCGATGGTAGATCAAGCCTCTCTACCACCACTTTGGCGGACGAGGCCTTGGATTTCGCACCGGCTCTGCTCCCGCGCCGCGATGCTTGCTTTACACAAGCACACCCCATCACTGAGCATTATAATGCTGCTGGGGCGGGCACGAGCATGGAAGAGGGATCTTGGGAGATGTTTCCAGGTAATTTTTCAGCGTCTCACAGGCGGCATCTCAGTTCTGGTCCGTTCCCCCCCTTCTCGGTAGCGGAAAGGCGCAGCGGAGAAGAGCCGATGCGGTGCGCGTTTGAGCTGAGACCGGGACGCCATGCTTTGGCTTTGCTACTACGAGGACTGTTCACAGGGCGAGATCTTCGTCTGCTTCTTCTGCTTCTTCCTGTCTGGAAGGCCAGGAGGAAGACATGGAAGCAGCCGCTCGCTCGCTGTCTCGCTCGCTGTCTCGCTCGCTGTGTCTGTGTCGTCTGTGTCGTCTGTGTCGTCTGATCCGTCTGCAGAGAACGTTTGTGTTATTGATAGAAATGGCCAAATATGAAGGCCTAATTTTCTTCTTCTTCTTCTTCTGTCTTCTGAAAATTGCAAGGCCAATTGATCTACTAGATGATGATTGATGATGATTGATGATTGATAATGATTGATGATGATTGATGATTGACGTATATATATTGTGCATGTTTGTGTGCGCATTGATGGGTACTGAGACATGCTTGATGCTTGATCGATCGGCTGATCGGCCGACGTTTATATGGCGTTCAGTAACGGGAAAACTGCATATTATGTCGAACCTGCATGAACTGGCTCTGCCCAATAGCGCCGATGATTGCGTATGGAGAAGGGAGCTGCGAATCGCGCTATTGAAAAGAGTTTCAAGTTACTGCCGAGAGAGAAAGAGGGGGGGGGGAGGGGTTGAGATGGATAGGCTTGCGCTCAGAAACCCGTCGGAAACAACGACTTCCGAAGTCGTCGAGACCTCCTCGTTGCTGTTTATTCGACTCGATTCCGAATCGCCAGTTCGATGCATTTACGTGACACTGATCAAGCGAGAAGGATTCCCCCGCTTTTCCACGGAGAGAGCAATAAAAGGGGAGAGCTCATCAGAAGGATTCCGTTCGTCATCGAATCCGGCATTGAAAGCCAAGCATGAAGCTTGTTTCTTCTACCGAGGACTTGCCCGGCCGCTTGGCCACCGATCGCACACGAATCGCGTGCCAGTTTCCCTCCTTCGCCTTCTTCTTCTTCTTCTTCTTCTTCTTCATCATCATCATATACTTCTTCTTCTTCGAGCCAAGGGGGGGAAAAAAAAACAAAACGTAAAGTGTAACCGCAAGTCGTGACGCAAACTGAGCCTTTTTTTAATTTTCGAAACCATGAGCACGAATCGAAGGGCGCGCGGGGCGGAGAAAAGCGATCCTTTTCGGCTCCGAAACCGTCGCCGATCCGATCCGATCGGCGCACCACTGGATTTATCCGTCGAAAAAAAACGGCGCAACGATTACTAGCATTGCGTGCACGATGATGATGATGATGATGGCGGTGGTGGTGGCGATGATGATGATGATGGTGGTGATGGTGGTGATGGTAATGGTGATGGTAATGGTGATGATAATGGTGATGGTAATGGTGATGATAATGGTGATGATGGTGATGATGATGATGATGGTGGTGATGATGATGATGGTGGTGATGTTGGTGATGGTGGTGATGGTGGTGATGATGATGGTGCTGTTGCTGATGATGATGGTGGTGATGGTGATGGTGGTGGTGATGGTGAAGGTGATGACAGTGGTGGTGGTGGTGGTGATGATGTTGATGATGGTGATGATGGTGATGGTGGTGGTGGTGATGATTCCGATGATGATGGTGATGATGGTGCTGATGCTGGGGATGATGATGGTGATGGTGATGATGGTGGTGGTGGTGATGATGATGGTGATGATGGTGGTCATGATGGTGGTGATGGTGGTGATGATGATAATGGTGGTGATGATGATGATGATCATCATCATCATCATCATGGTGGTGGTGGCCGCGGTAAGTATGTATGCAAAACTAGAATTCCAAGAAGAAGAAACAGATCCCCTACAAATCGATCACGTGCCTGAACAGAGAGTTGATCGATGATGTTTCGATTCTTATCGGCGATATCGGATCTTTTCTTTTTTAATCCAGAGTAAAACTCCTTTCGATCGATATTAGCTAGGAAATCGGCCACCTAAACTCGACCGTTGCATCTGTTCAAACATTACAAATCGGCCGATCCATCAACCGACGATGTGGTAAGTATGTCCAAACGGTATTTTCAGTTCCGCACTCTTCCCCAGTTAAACAAGAGTAAAAACACATATTTGTTCCAGTTCTTTTTCCGAAATCAGATGCTTCATTATAAACAAATGTTTCGGGCGGAAGCTTGTAAAGCTGTTGACATCCTTTAGTACAGTTATACCTCTCGCGGGTTACTTTTTTCATCTGATTCAGTCGATGAACCATCTCACTTGAGCTGGCTCAAGCCACTAATTTGGCATCAGAAAGCCTAACCATTATTGTAATGTATTGCCCTCTTAACGTCCAAACAATCTGGTAGTTTCTGTTGGCGGCACTACAACTCCTCGAGAACCATTTTGTACATTAAGCCTTTCGTCCAACAACAAAAGACTCAAGAACTCCCACTTGATAAGATCTTGTGCCCTGTGATCCTCGATGCATATCTTGATTTCTCAATTGATGGCAAACCCAATTCAAAGTAACCCAATATACGCAGCTTAGCCATGTTACATCAGTGATAGCAGATGTTGCTCTCGAGCTGCGCAATCACGCTTTCCTTTGGAACAGAAAATGTCGTGGACAAATTGCTGATACAGGCCCCAGATCAGCATATTCTGGCCATCCAAGCGCAGAAGCATTCGGACTGATCGACTCATCAATTCGTCGAGATCCGTGCGTTCACTTTGGACTCTTTTCGATGCGCATCCTCGGCACCAAGCCAAGTTGTTTTGAGTGGCAAGAACATGTTTCGAACGAATCGGTCATGATCAACCAACCAGGTCTCGATGGGGCTGGTCATATTTTGCTCGCTCGATCACACGACCAACTCGTGGGGAAATTCATCTCCCGGGGAAAATCGGGAATTCGTGCACCAACAGTCTCATGCATTTGCTTCTTGACCACAGTAAGGTGCCATGGTGTCTCCAAGATGGAGCCCCAAGATTCAGGGTTTAGGGTTTAGGGTTTAGAGCAATGAAGATATGGTGAAGAATCTTGGGGGTTTAGAGCAATGAAGATATGGTAAAGAATCTTGGATATTCCCTCAGGACACACATACCTAGAATATGCTGTGAGTTGCAATTGTCTCTTGGTTTGTGGAAGAAGATGGAAGAAGAAGCATCTGCCCCAATTTCAATCAATCAGCTGCAAGAGAAAGGAGGAAGGAGGAGGGAGGAGGAAGGAAGGAGGAGGAGGACCCAGCTCAGGAAAAAAGTAGTGGATATGGATGGATGAGAGAGAAGAAGAAGAGGGAGGAAGAAGGAGAGGGAAGAAGGAGAAGGAGAAGAGAAGAGAAGAGAAGTGAAGAGAAAGTGGAGAGGAGAGCAGAGGAGAGCTTGTGCTTTCAATCCTAAGTATTGTTAAAAGCTATGGCTGGAGCTGCTGTCTCCCCTGTTTCCTGCTTCTGCAACACTAGAAGCAGCAAACTTACTTCATCTTTCCTTCCTCCTCGACCTTCTCCTTCTGCTTCTCCTTCTTCTTCTTCTTCTTCTTCTTCTTCTTCTTCTTCTTCTTCTTCTTCTTCTGGACGCATCTTCCTCGTGTCGCCCCGAGCTGTCTCCGACTCTCCCAGCGATGATGTTTGCTTGGACCCAGCAGCCGGAGAAGTATCTCTCTCTCTCTCTCTCTCTCTCTCTCTCTCTCTCTCTCTCTCTCTCTCTCTCTCTCTCTCTCTCTCTCTCTCT
>JBBBWG010011602.1:0-16836 GCA_037176905.1 Azolla pinnata
CCGCCGCCGCCCTACGTCTACAGATCGCCGCCGCCGCCTCCGCCGCCCTACCTCTACAGATCGCCGCCGCCGCCTCCGCCGCCCTACCTCTACAGATCTGCCCCCGGCTCCCAGCGTTCCCATCACCACCACCATCACCATCATTCACCATCATCATCTTCTTCTTCTTCTTCATCATCATCTTCTTCTTCCCCTAACCCCCCCCCTCCGACGCACTACTCCTACAAATCGTCTCCTCCGCCGCCTCCGCCGCCACCACCCTCCTTGCCTCCGTCACCTCCGCCTCCACCCCACCCCTCCGCCGACGCCATATCTATACGCTTCGCCGCCGCCGCCGCCGCCCCACTATTAAAGCCTTCTCTCTCTCTCTCTCTCTCTCTCTCCCTCTCTCAACCTCACGCCATATCCGTTGTTGTACCCTTCCTTCCCTTCCTTCCCTCCCTTCCCTCCCTCCCTTCCATTTCTTCTGTATGCAAGCACAGCAAATCAGAGAGACCGAAACAACGAGCAGAAACGCAGCGACAGCAGGCAGAAGGCGGCAGAAGATCTTGCATTACACCCATGATGTATCATAATCTCTCTCCGTCTCCTCCTCCTCCTCCTCCTCCTCCTCCTCCTCCTCCTCTGTCTCTCTATCTCTCTCTCTCTCTATATATATATATATAGATCTATATGATGTATCTGGATCATCAATCTGCTGATGATCGATTTCTGCCCTCCATTGTATTCTTAACTCCGACACCTCCGTCGCTTCCCTCTGTACCAATAATGTGCAAGATTGTTCCAGCTCTGCTTGCTTGCTTGCTTCTTCCCTCCTGCATCTCCATTCGAGATCGATCTCGAGCTGCTTCTTCTTCCCTCCTGCATCTCCATTCGAGACCGACCTCGAGCTGCTTGCTTCTTCCCTCCTGCATCTCCATTCGTGGCTCGCTCATCGAGCTGCCGCCACACGGATACGATCGGGTCGGGTCCCGATTCTCGGGCCAATCTCGAGATGCTGCCATGGGGAGACGAGACGAGACGAGACGATACGATCCGATCCGATCAAGAGATCGACAACGAGAATCGGCGATCGGTTTAGGGTTTAGGGTTTAGGGTTTAGGGGGAACTATTACCGGGCAATGGAATCGATTCGCCCATTCGGCTCGTGCCCCGTCGTTCCCTCGTTCATGAGTCGGAAGATTCGCCAATGCTGCTAGCTAAATCTTAGATCATGAGAGTGTGGAGGCACAAGAGAGCTCTTGATCGGGGTTTTAGGACTTGGGGTTGTTGGCTAGATGCTAGCCAAGACTCCCAACCTCGAATCTCCGACTCTAGTGGATGGTATGCATCCACTGTCCGTCGGATTTCCGCCTTGGATCATACAGTCGTCGGTCGAGTTGCAGGCAGATCAGGTAGGCAAAACATGTTCCAAGCACGATCTCTTTCTTAATCTCGACGTCAGAGATTGTACGATTAACTCGGAAGTGATTTTGGCCCCCAAGTGCTGGAGCTATTGTACATATATAGCTCGAGTCGAAAGTACAAGCTCGAATCTGTGTCCGATTTCTAACCAATGCAAGGGGCTTTATCCCGGAAGAATAACAAAAACAAGCCTTGTTAGCGTTCTCGCTCCTGAAGCTACTCGATGCTGCTGTTTAATGGGTTCGAATCTCACCGAGGCCACAATCTGGCATCGAATCGAAGTAGGAGCTCGAAATCTGTGTCCGATTTCTAACATTATAATGCAAGGAGTTTTATCCCGGAAGAAAAACAAAAATCAAGCAATCCTGTTAGCGTTCTCGTTCCTGCTACTCGATGCTGTTGTTTCATGGGTTCAAATCTCACCATGGCCACAAGCTGGCAAAAACCTTTCTTCCTTCATCATCATCAACACCATCTCAAAAGGGAACCAAAAAAACAAATCAAAATCAAATCCGTCGTCCGAATGCCCCCATCTGCCCACGCAGAAGCAGCGGAGTTCTCCGTACATCTAGGCCCCCCGCCGAAAAATTAACAGTGTCGTTGCATGAATTCATGGCGTTTTTCCTGTGCTTTTGTTCGCGACTCCATGAATTCGCGCAAGCTACCACCCTCTGCAATCGGCCTCCTAACTCTCTTTGTCTGTCTCTCTGTCTCTCTCTCTCTCTTTCTCGCTGTTTCTCTTTCATTAAGGGGCCATGGGCCAGGGGAAGATGATTTCTGCGCTTCAATGCGCGAATCGCGCGAGGGACGGATGTCACAATACAATGACACGAGACATTTGATATATAGTTTGGTGAGGATTGCGCAGTGATCGAGCCGTGAACGAGAAGCTGTCGCGAGGGCTGAAGCTTTTGGGATCGGTTTGGTAAGGTATCGGGAGAACATGAGCGTCTGGATGGAGTTCTCAGGTAGGAACTGTCTGTCGTGGCCCATGAGAACAAAATCTGCAGAATGAGCGGTGCATACACAACACTGGCATCTTCTGATTAACTCCCCTGCAACGGAGAACATCTCTGAGGCTGGCTTTCGAACGAACCCGAGGTCGCAACTGCTCTAAACCCGAAGCCCTAAGCCTTTAATCGAACTCCAGCTACTCTTAACCCTAAACCCTGAGCCCTTAATCAAAACTCCAGCTACTCTGAACCCTAACCCCAATCCGTTAATTGGGTATTCTGGCAAGTCCTGCATGTCACTTTGTTCACTAATCGAATCGTACACTTCGTAGAAAAAGAAAGGGGGTCACGGACAACAAGTTCGTGTATGTAGATACTGATACGAATCCGCTTGACCGCTTCGCATGAAACAATAATAAGAACAACAGTAATCGTGCTAATCCTGCTTCTTCTGGTAGGTCTGCTTCTGCTTCTTCATCTGCTTCTTCTTCTTCTTCCTTCTACGTTCGTAAACGCGTCGTCTTTTATAACTTGCACTTCCCCACAGTGATCCATCCCTGTCTTGCCCTTCAATGCCCCGGATCGACAAATCCGCGGGTATGTATGCCACTGCCTCGCAATCGAGCGCTTCAATGCCATTCATTCGCATGCATTGCGTTGCGAGGCACATACCAGTTTTCTTTACGTTCTTGGAACAGACGATTTGAAAAACTCATTCGTAAGTTCTTCGACTTCTGCTTCTGCTCCTGCTTCTGCTTCTTCTTCTTCCTCTGCGGTTTTTTTGGAGCGTTTCTTGCCTTCTCGAGATTTTCCGCGGCCATTGTGTAAAAGGACATGGCTAAATGCGCTGGTTGTTCGTGCGACGAGCGTTCGCTCGCGCTTCTGCCGCGAGAGATTGAACATTGGTTTGTAAAAAAGCCTGACATTGATTGAATGGAACACCTTGGCACTGCAAAGGCAACGGACACGCGATCCGTATCGACTTCAAATACGTTTACGCATGTACATACACGCCTCTTCTTATGCGATTGAATGAATGAATAAATGAATGAATGGTAAATTGACTCGATATCTTTTGAAACTTTAGAAAAGAATCGCAGGCGTGTATCTCTCCGTTATTTTTTTACGGCGAGAACATGAAGAAGTCCGAGCGCCAACGTACACGGATTCAATCCAAATTGCCATCGGCTTCTTTCCCTACAAACAATCAAACCAACCAAACCAAACCAAACCAAACCAAAAAAAAAAAACAAAGAGCTTCATCGAATCGCAGGAATGTCCGATTCTGCGAGTGAGGGGCATCTCAGGCGAACGAGTTCCATCAAATTTTTTTTGCTCTGGCAACCGGGTTCTTCGTCGAAGGAAAGGGTAGTCGAACGAAATTGATCCTTGACCGCCAAATACGAGAGATGAATCAGCAATCCGTCCATCTTTCGAATAGGAATGGAGTAGCGATAGCCATTGTCCCTGCTAATCGATCCGATGCTTCTGAGACAATTCGGCACTACGTTTGCATTCGACGGAAATGAACAGCGTTACAATCGGTCTTCTTTTCCGTAGCGCTTTAGTCGAATCATAGAGGTGGATTTCTGTCGCTTCCGACCTGCAGAATTCGTCGAAGTTCATCTTTGCGCAATCGACCCCGAGCATCATCGCCACAACAGTCGAAGCACGGAGGCAGTGCACGGGATAAGCTATATGCGTTTTCTACCAAATTCTCGGTCGATCCCATCGATGCGCAACGAGCGTGAGATTAACCCAATGTTTCCACCTCCAGATTAAGCGCGTCAAGGTGCAATATGAGATTAATCCGGTGTTTTCACCTCCAGATTAAGCGCATCAGGGTGCAATATGAGATTAATCCGGTGTTTTCACCTCCAGATTAGGCGCATCAAGGCGCAATATGAGATTAATCCGGTGTTTTCACCTCTAGATTAAGCACATCAAGGTGCACTTTGAGATTAATCCGAGGTTTTCACCTCTAGATTAAGCGCATAAAGGTGCAATATGAGATTAATCCGGTGTTTTCACCTCCAGATTAAGCACATCAAGGTGCAATTTGAGATTAATCCAAGGTTTTCACCTCCAAATTAAGCGCATCAGGGTGCAATATGAGATTAATCCGATGTTTTCACCTCCAAATTAAGCACATCAAGGTGCAATTTGAGATTAATCCGAGGTTTTCACCTCCAGATTAAGCGCATCAGGGTGCAATATGGGATTAATCCGGTGTTTTCACCTCCAGATTAGGCGCATCAAGGCGCAATATGAGATTAATCCGGTGTTTTCACCTCCAGATTAAGCGCATCAAGGCGCAATATGAGATTAATCCGATGTTTTCACCTCCAGATTAAGCGCATATCAGGGTGCAATATGAGATTAATCCGGTGTTTTCACCTCCAGATCAAGCGCATCGGGGCGCAGCCTTCCTTCACCGCCTCTCCATCGCCAGCAAAGATTGTTTCCGGAACAAGCATTTGGTGCATGTTTGCTCTCAGCCCCGGCCTCTCACGGGGATGACCTCCAGGTTAGTCCACGGAAACTTCTCTCGGCTTTCGTCCCCCTCGTTTCTTATTCTACGCTTTCCAGTCATCGTTTGCGCCGTGATGTTGCTTGCATCGGATTCTCCGTGGGAGGTTTGGTATCCCGGACTCGGAATTCTATTCGTAACGGTGAAAGCTAGGTACCTCGTCTGCTTGTGGAAAACGAGATCCACAAAGAGCCTCGAAATGGAGGACTAATCTATTTGAAACCTGGCATTTCCTCACTCTCGAGTAATGTGTTTATTAGTTGTCGATCCCTCATGTTTTGTGCTTGTGCTTTGGCCTCAATGCTTGTACATTTATCGTAGCCCTTTGCTTTTCTGCGTTTGTGATGGTTTGCCTCTGAAAATCGAGGGATTTCAATGTAATTCTTACTGATAAGAACAAAGAGAAAGAGTGCAAGTGCCAGCCACATTTGAGACGACAAATAATGGTGCAGGCTCAAGGCTGTTAACATCTGGTTCAAATCTGAGAAGAAGAAGAAAGACGGCTGCAAACACATCATATCTCGTGGATGGCACTGTGGAAATTTCGGCAGTGACTTCCCCTTGATTCACACAGTCTCTATGTTTGACAAGCAGTGCCGTGCCAATATCAATAGAGGGATTTCATGGTATTCTTTTTCTTTTTTTGTTCCTTTGATTTCATTGCGAAGCATAAGTCTCATTTTCTATTGGACATGATTAATGATCTGTGATTCACCATGCAGTTTGTTGCGAATTGAGTAAAAGTGTTTCCATGCACTTCCTTGTGAAGGATCTTATCATAGAAAAAGAAATACAGTTCGAGTAATCCTCTTTGCACCACGTTTCGGTTGAAAAAGAGGGGGCGTGGAGGATTTTTCGTAGTTATGAAAGTGGAAAGATAATGCTATTATCATATCTGGGTCTTTGTACGATCAAGAGGTCATGGCCCGTGGGTCCTATTTCTGAATCCCTAATTGTTTGTGCACTTCAAAACACAATCTCTTCCTCAAAGGTTCAAGTTTGGTTGTGTCAATTGTTAGATTTCAAGTTCAGGTTCTATGAGTGCGAGGAAAGTCAATTTGAGCCCAACTAGTCTTCTTAATCTTTCTTTTCTCACATTCAGAAGAAGATTAATTTCATCACATAGGAAGTTGTGATACTCCTCTTCATGACTTGGTGTGACTTGGTTGCATTCGATTTCAAATATGCCCATTTTATTTACCCTTCTAGAAGTTTTTCGCTCTTTGGGCTAATAAATCTCTTGTTTTATGCATTATTTTGAGTTTTAGGAAATTAGTGGTTATGCTAATTTCTGCTATTGGCTTCCTCCTCATCTATTCTTTTGATATCCACTTCTTGTATAGAATTCAGTCTCATCAAGCAATCGATAGATATGTTAATTGTTCGTTGTTTTATTTCCTCAGTGGTTAATCCACGGTACAATATTGATGTGCTTCTCAATGTTCAATTCCATCACTTTTAACATTCAAGCAGTTGTAGACCTGATGTCAATGTTGGTGAGCAACAACATTCTTAATGTGTTTGAAGAAGAAAGTAGAGAGTAGTAAAGATCGTTGATTTTACTATGGGAAATATTGATCCTGATTCCAGGAAAGGCAAAATGGAAGGCTACCATGGCAGAGTTTGAGGTGTTTCCTTTGTTACATGCTAAACCGTAACTAACCAAAAACTAGGGGCCTAGGGTTTTGAACTTAGAGAGGGAGTAATCTATCTTACATTAAGATCTATTTAGAAAGTGGCTTGGATAAGCTCTATTCACGTCCTCTCCTCATTGAATCTATAGTACAATTCTTTGTGGTATGGGATATTGATGTGGCCTTCAAGTTCATCTCTCATGCATTAGTAGGGGATGATCAAGTCGTGTGCCACCTCTCTTTCCATATTCTCTTTTTACTTCTTTATTTTTTGCTTAACAATCACTGTAGATTCTGACAGTTACTATAGTGACGATGACAACTTTATCTCTAAGCTGATGACTAGCACGAGGCAACTTTAGTACCAAGCTCACGGCCAAATTTGGATGGAGCTCAACATGAGGCAATCATCTACCAAGCCAAGTGCACACAACCGATAGGTTGCATGATTCACCGTCTATGTCGTCAAGTATTGGATGATGTGGGCTTACGCATCCACTTGGCCTTGAAACTTGTTATATGTGTATGAGATTGTTAAGGGTATAACCTTGATTGACCATGAAATTTAGATCAGCACTTGGTGGCGTAGGACATTGAGGAGATATGGTTCTCTCGCTAGGGTGTAGGTGGGTGTTTTGACAGACCTTTTTTTCTTTCTTTTGTTCATCAATTCTTATTTTTTGCTTATTTATTACTTAGCCCCGTACAAACATGGTGTCCTCTTTGGTTGGATGGATGATCTGAGCTCGTTGAGCATGATGATTTGTTGGATGGTTTTATATTAGCTTGACGGTTATGACAATGAAATTATTGTACTGCCAGAGGACCATATTATAAGCTAGGCCATTTACGTGATATGGAATGCCTTTTCTAATGCCATTTTGTTAAGTGATAATGGTTGCTGTTTATAGTGCGTTTTCTTGTGTATGGCATAGACAGAGAGGAATGTCCCAGAGTTGCATCTCTCAAGCTCATCTCAGAATGTAATCACCTTCAAACCTTAAACGGTGATTAAAATAAATGAAAGTATATAATCCAGGTCGTTCTAAACAGAAAGAACCTGTGTTTAGGTAAAAGAAATCATGATTGTAGATGACTATCAAACTCCAGTGTCAGTGTTTTATTGGGTTTGAAGCATCCAGTTTTTAAGAAACGCCATAATATCAGACCTCCTTCTTTCTTGCGTAAAATTGTGAAGAAAATCTTTCGTTTCAGGTGAATATACCTAAAGTCGTGATGGACGAGCATACTATGACTTTTCTTGCCGTGCAGGAAGCAGTGATTTAAGCTGAATGCTTTGTTATGTTTAAATGGTAAAATCTTGATGTAGAGGAATTTTAAAGTTCATTTCAGGTCCATTGACCTATTTTACGACGTTCTTCCTCCTGGCCAAATGTTTCTGGTGGGAATGTCCGAAGTTCTGAAGCTGCAGCGATGGGAAATCTACTGGCCAAACTCGTGAAGAGCCAATATCTACGGAGGTTGAGACATCTATACGCGTAGGCTTCAACAAAAGAAACATGCAATTCAGATTCCAATGGTTCAGAACACAAAGAGCAGACTAGCTCACTATATAGATTCCGATGGTGATGGTACCTGCATCAAGAAAAAGCTTGAAGGCGAGTCCTCACTGCTATTATTGGACCAAAAGGAAGCACATGGTTCAGTAGGTGGTTTCGAGTATCTATAATATATATTCTTTACATCAATATGCCTCCGTATGGGTGCAAAAGCTCTTTCCGTTCATATGAGTACAAAAGCATTTTATTCATATGGATACAAAAGCCTTACTTTCTAATGGTGTAAGTCAGAATATTTTCAGTTTGCTTTTTCTTCGAGATTCATATTTTTGCACTGATTTCGATTTGTTTGTATTTCTTTGGAAGTCTTGGCAAACAGATGACAGAGGACACGGTTAGAAAATTGCTTTGCAATATCCTTTTGTATAATTATCCAAAAACAGATGAAAGTAAGCATGCTATCTATCTATATCTAATACATTTACTCTGTATGAGGAATACATAACTGCAGTGATATTCTAAAGGCCGAACTGATTCAGTTTTTTTGTGAATACACAAGAGTACACAAGAATGCAGAGGAATCAAAAACTCGGATGGTGGTAATAAAATGAAAGCAATGTTGACAGGAAACTAGTAAAAGAACACAGTGTTGGATGTATTTTGCAGGAATTGTTCAGGTATATGCACAAACACGACGGTGAAGCCATCGGTAAGGCACAATTCATCGCTACCTTACTTTGGCACAAGGTTTAAATCTTGCTGAAATATAGTTTTGTTGTCTGCAGGGGTCGAGATGGCATGGAGTTCTCAATCTCTCTCAGGCCCCTACCTAAATCATCGTACGAGGTAGCGATTATCCCCAACGACCTCTTCAATCTATTTCCATTATGCAGTATTAAAGAGCAAAGACATGACAATTGATGACACAAAAACATAAGTTTTTTTTGGAAGCGAGATCAGATTAAAAAACAAAAAGGTGTAGGCATTTCTGAAAATCTCCAGAAAGCGACCAAATGTTTTTTTTGCTCTCGCAGGAACAGGTAATGCAAAGAAGACGGCATTGATCAAGTCCGAAGAAATCCGCGTTCCTGATCATCAATATGATGGAGGATGAGTGTTGATCGTGTCGTGAACTAAAAAGCGGGCATTGACAACAACAGAGTGGGCGATGGGGGTGCTCGAATGGACCAACTTCACAACACGTTTGTATAAAAGAAACAGTCTGGGTACATACATGATCGAGGACGGGCCAACGCATTCTTAAAAAACACATCTATCTGCTGCCGATTTCTAACGGAGGAATCGAGATTTGAGCCCAGATTCTTCCTTGCCTTCTACTAAAAGTTTCGAGGATATGGTTGACCGTAAACGGAGCCTCAGTTTGGAACGTCTTTGCGAGGTCGAGCTCTTGTTTCCTGCATCAAATGATTTTGGGCATGGGCCCATTGGCGAGCTTCTTGATTGTGGCAACTCACCTGTAGTGATTGGATAGGGGATTTGTATCAGCCAAATCATATGAAAATACTCTCGTCTGTAAGAACCTAACGCTAAACCCTAAACCCTAAACCCTAAACCATCACGGATGGTGCATGCCGTTAAGATCGACCTTTCAGCAGCAAGAGGGTTCAGTCTTTTGTAATGCATTTTTTGGCCACAGGAATCAAGCCCATGGGTTTGGGAAGAGTAAAAAAAGAGGAAGTGCAGATATGGAGCTTGAGGTTCGTTTCATAAGGGATCTGTATGTCAGAGAAGCAGAATGAAAAAAAAGAGAAAGAACAAACGACGGGAGAAGAAGGGAAAAATTACCAAAACATGCCTAACAAATTCATTAATCATATTTTATTGCTTGCTTAAGATGCGATTAATGCATGGCTTGTTGAAATTTAATGCGCCTTCCTCTTTACTGATCCCTTTCTACTTCGATGGATTAATTCTGCTTCCTACTTCCAATCGCTATTTACTAATCGATTCCCTCGTTGTATTCAACTAACAGAAATCGGAAGCTTCCGAATCCGATTAATTCAGGTTCATGGTTCGGGTTCTTAATCTGATTGATTCGGTGTTGATCGACTAGTTGGGCGTTGATTAAGGTCTTCGACGCCACGTCTCTTACTAATCACATCCATCCATCGCTTCTCGTGGTCATCGCCGATCCGCGATCCTCGAACTGCTGTTTACGAATCGCGTCCCGCTTCGTTTTTATTCGATGAAACCGAAGCCAAGCAACTTTTCCGGATCGGAAGCTCCGGGATTCCGGGGGGGGGGGTTGGGGAATCTGATCGATCAATGAACGGATTCGGAGTTTAAGAAGCTTAATCAGGCGTTTAATCACCCGTAGTTTCTCGTTCCGGAAGGCGTTAAACTGCGATTAAGAGAGAATTTTTGTGTTAACCGTGTGATTAAGAGAGAGATTTTTGTTAATTGTGTGATTAAGAGAAATGGAAAGATGTGCTTCAGAAAAATCGAAGTCGTCGTCTTCTTTTCTTCTTCTTCTTCTTCTTCTTCTTCTTCTTCTTCTTTAGATCTTCACCGACATGTACATAAGCAACAGATCGAACGTCGTCTTCTTCCTCCTCCTCTCTCCACGCCGCCCTCTTCTTCTTCTTCTTCTTCTTCTTCTGCTCTCGCTCTGAGGCACCGACAGACACAGGTACGCTCCCTTTTTCTTGTTCTTCTTCTTCTTCTTCTTCCCATCCGAATCCTGCAGATACGCGCTTCCACCGCCTCCATCGCAGCAGATCCGAAGCTTCTCCCCCCGCATTCGTGTCCCCATTGTCCCGCTACTTTGTCGATCTATCCAATCGTCAGCTCTGCTCGCTGGTTTCTTCTGCTTTCGCTCCATTACGTTCCGATCCTTCCTTCTATCGCACAGATCTGTGCTTGTGTGTGGCGTTCTCTTGGTTTTGCTCTACCCAATGACGGTCGATATGTCGATTTTTGAAGCTTGATACGGGTTATCAAGCAGGTCAATGATGTAGGAATGGCCCATTTCGGGTCACGGAGAGGAGCCTTGATGCCGAGAAATCAGCAGAATCTATCATCCAAGAAGCTCGAAGATCATCGCTTTGGCAAGCTTCTTTGATGATGGATTGCTGCGCTTAGAAGGAACATTCAAGGCGACCTGTGGCTCTTACATCAATAGGGAGTGGAGAGGCTTCCATCTGTTCTCAATCCTAACAAACCCTAGATCTCTGCGTTAAAGATGTTCTTTTTGTTCCCTTGAACAACCCTACCTTAAGAGGGTCGAGCTAAACATGGTTCTCTAAAAGATGCCGCGCTAAAGAATTGAACTGAGATTTCATTCGGAGCTTTGACCAACATCTTTGAAAGGGCCGAAATTTCAATGCTTTGATCATGGGGGCTGAGCCCCCAACAATTTCTGATGGATTGGATGCATCTCTGTGCACGCAGGATATACATATATATATATATACGAGGAAAAGCTAGACAAACAACACGCATCTAAGATCTGTTCGGCGGTTTGGGGGAGGGGAAGATGGTAGCAAGCAGGGATGGAAGCTTGAAGTTCTTGATCTATGGGAGAACGGGATGGATCGGAGGGCTGCTGGGAGCTCTGTGCGAGAAGGGAGGGATAGAGTTCGAGTACGGGGCAGGGAGGCTAGAGAATCGGGAGCAGCTCGAGGCAGACATAGCCAAGGTGAGGCCGAGCCACGTGTTCAACGCAGCTGGAGTCACAGGTCGACCAAACGTGGATTGGTGCGAAACCCACAAGGTCGAGACCATTTGTGCCAATGTTGTGGGTACTCTCACCCTTGCCGATGTCTGCAAACTGCATGGCTTGCCCCTCATCAACTATGCCACTGGATGCATCTTCGAGTATGATGCCCAACACCCTCTTGGTAGCGGCATCGGTTTCACCGAGGATGAGAAGGCGAACTTCATCGGCTCCTTCTACTCCAAAACAAAGGCAATGGTACGGTGACCTCTCTTCCTTTTCTCCCCTCGATCCTTTGACAACCATGGTGCTGTTGATGATGATGAGGAGGAGGATTGTTGTTGGTGATGATGAGGACTGGGACGAGTAGGGAGATGATTATGATAAGAATGATGGTTATGTTGCTATTGAGGAGGAGGTTGACCATGATGATGAGGATGATGGCAATGTTGCTGTTGTTGGTGATGATGAGGACTGGGACGAGTAGGGAGATGATTACGATAAGAATGATGGTTATGCTGCTGTTGTGGATGAGGAGGAGAGGTTGACAATGATGATGATGATGCTAATGTTGCCATTGTTGGTGACGATGAGGACTGGGACGAGTAGCAAGATGATTATGATAAGAATGATGGTTATGTTGCTGTTGTGGATGATGAGGAGGTTGACCATGATGATGATGATGATGATGTTGCTGTTGTTGTTGATGATGATAGCGATCAGGATGCCCATCAATTGATGACCATGATGTGGAACCAATGTAGAGCAACCCAAAACTTAAATCTGGCTATTTATTTCTCCAAAATAGTATCCTTCCATTAGTTAACCCAAGTCTACATAGCTCAAAATATACAAACTTACAAACTTAAATACTTTTATTTAATGCTGTGAATGATGATTTTAGCAATGCTGATGGTCAAGCCATGCCAACCATGACTTTGAGGATGAGGATGAGGATGAGGAGGATGTCTATGTTGACGTCAACATATTGGCAGCAATGGTTTGGACAATGTAGGGAACCCAAATCTTGAATTTGGCTATGACAATGTGGTAATGATGATTCCATCGACGTTGATGGCAAATGTAAACAACGATGAGGTCAAGAGTTTCCGGCGTCGTTTTCAACGATGTTCAAGTATTTTGCTGATATTTGCCATGATGCTGTGTACATCGACATCCTCCCCCATGATGTCAGGAATTTTGTCGGATAATGTGGACAATGGTGACGATGATGATGACGACTATGTTTGTGAGAATGGCAATGATGATGTGGATGATGGCAATCAATGGTGATGATGATCCAGGCAGGGGGAAGGTGGTTCAGAGCAACAATGCCGGGTTCATTGATGTTGTTTCCTTTGCCTTTGCAGGTCGAGGATCTACTGGGGAATTATGAGAATGTATGCACTCTCCGAGTGCGCATGCCCATCTCGTCTGACTTGCAGAACCCACGCAACTTCATCACGAAGATCACACGCTACGAGAAGGTGGTCAATATACCCAATTCGATGACGGTGCTTGACGAGTTACTGCCCATCTCCATCGAGATGGCGAAGCGAGGCTTGACAGGCATATACAACTTCACCAACCCTGGGGTTGTCAGCCACAACGAGATCCTCCAGATGTACAAGGACTACATCGATCCCTCTTTCACATGGAAGAACTTCACCCTGGAAGAACAAGCGAAAGTCATCGTTGCGCCCAGAAGCAACAATGAGCTCGACACGACCAAGCTCAAGAAAGAGTTCCCCGAGCTCCTCTCTATCAAGGAATCTCTCATCAAGTATGTGTTTGAACCCAATCAGAAGGTCTGAGGATTAGATAGATCCAGACAGAGAGAGGTTGAGTGGTTTGTGTTGAAGATCGATGGCTCAACATGGATGGATTGCTTCTGCTGTAGGGGTTCGTTGATGATTCATTCTTAGTCTCCTTAATAAATAAAAACTTGTAATGCTCCTTGTTTCGGTGAAATTTGAGATTTTGCTATTTGCTTATCCACCAAAAACATTGATATGTTAATGTAAACTAGTGTTGTTGAGCTTAATGCAAGCACATGAATGAATGAATGCTGTTGTAGTTAGCCAAAGGCATAGACAGAGGTGCCTGTGAGTGTCGTATGCAGTGTTATGGCCCATGGACAGGTAAAGTACTTCAACCATTGTCAGTATTGTTTTCTGCATTCATCACATGATCAAAGCATTGCTACTGCTGGCTAGAAATGTCTGCATCATCAGAGCTATGGAATAAAAAGCTTCGAAAAGTGTTGTCGACATAAAGTCTACAGTGCATTATTGAGAGTTAGTTGGGCCTAATTTAGTGAGATGAATTTGTTTATGAAGCTGGAGATTTGCGTTTAAAATCTAAAATCTAGATTTCGTGTTTAAAATCTAAAAGGCGTTTGACATGAAATCTAGAGTGGATTAGAGAGCTTGTTGGGTCAACTTGGGTATAAGGAATTCTGCATGAACTCAAGTTTACATTCATGGTCAGTTGGAACAGCTTTGCAATAAAAGTGCGTGGTTCAGTGGAAATGTGGTAAGCCATTGATTCCTGGTAACGTGAGCAGTTCAATTTAAAGGCTACTGTAGAGAAGGATTTCTATATAAAGAATAGGAGTCATCAACTATCAGCAGTTGCTATGGATTTGGTTAATGAACCAGGCAAAATTGATAAGAGGACTAAACTAAAGACATGGATTTCCCAAGAGCATTTCCCAAGAACACAAACAACCCACCAATGGATGGTTTAATTTATCAGATAATTGACACATCCACACAAATAATATATATCAGAAATGTAGGGGATGTACCTCATCATTATCAGCTGGAAATGGTAATAAATCCATCCATCAATCAAGTTGAGTTGTTACTAAGCTATCTAAGCTGACCAAATTTGTTTCGAGTGACCAAACATTCGCCTTTCCAGGAATCCTCTCAGATACAACAAGAGTTTCATCATCAGAATTTCCAGATTTAATAACTGACTTATGATACTCGATTCTATCTACTGTTCTATTTGCATGATCTGATATTCCATATGTTTCCCACTTGGAGATAACTTGCACTTCCTCTTTCAAGTTTCCTATGTTTGGTTGGTTTCCTAAGGTCTCACATGGGTCCAAGAATGTTGCCCATTTCGAGATTGGTTTCGAGATTGGCCTTTGAGACTCTAATACTGAGTTCCTCTCTGCCTTGAACTCTTCCAGCGGACCTTCACATGGCCTGGTCAGAACTTGTGGAATGTGCACATCATCATTGCTTTGCACCTTCACAGATGAAGAGCTCTTATGCAGTCCAAACTGAAGATAGTTCTCTTTCTGAAACTTGTTACTGAAGATTCCTGACTTGTTCCGTTGTGATTTATGAGAAATTTGGACCGTGGATTTGTTGTGAGGGGTTTCATTCAAGCTTTTTCGTTTGAGCTTTCTTGTCTCTGGAAATTCTGTTACAAACTCGTCATCTCTCACTTCGGGGAACAAGCTCGTAAATTTTCCCTCATACTGTGATGTATCTTCCAATATCCCAGGTATATCATTTTCCTGCATTAATTTTCCAAGGAGACATTAGCATATACGTCAACAATAACATCAATAAAATTTTCATTTATGCATATGTATTCCCAAGCACCTGAAATTATTAACATGCAGATTTTGTGTTTTAAACATATCATCCGCATAAGAAGACATTCTTATTCGCATCGTGGTTCCAATAGGATGCTTTCATCAAACGTTCACCACTCAATCCGTTTTTCAAATACAAATTTTCTTGTTTTCCATTATCATCAATCAAGATAAGTGTCATCTTCTCAGCCATATATTTTATGAACAAACTTACCATATTCCTCTCACTATCGATTTGATTCTTATTGAGTACACAGTTCATTCCATTTTAACCTAGAGAAGTATTCAGAGGCCAAATGGAGCTTAAGACCAAAAAGACACGAAATCGAAAACCTGTGGAGCCAAGAATTCATCCCATTTGCTCGCTTTCTTTACGGAATCAGAGCTTCGAAATTCCCCGGACAATTGTGTTTCCTGTGAATTCAAGCATCCTAGTAAAAAGAAGAAGTATGCGGTAAAAGTTGAAAGCAAAAGGGGTAGAAAAGGCTTTGAAATCTCATTCAACACCTGTGAGATCTTTCTCTGTGCATGTAAGCATCGAGATGCAGCTTCTTCATGCAGATCTGATGAACCCTTTCCACCCCGTTTCTCTCCTTCCCCTTCTTCGATCTCCATCTTTGCGCGGGGGCAGCTGTTTGCATCAACAGAGTTGTGATCTTGCAGAGGGTTGCGGTTTCGCGAAAGGTTGAAGTCCTGGACAAAAGCCCGGATGTCCTTGGCCGACAGGGAGGAAGCGAAGACATTTCGGACGGACTGCTTCTCGTTGCAGATGGAGCAGATCCACTTGTTGCTGGACTTCTTCTGCTGCTTCACCTGGTGAAAAGGGAAGGAAGAAGCAGAAGAAGAACAAGGTCACGAGGCTCTCGCCCAGACACAGAAGGAGGGAGAGAGGAGCAGCAAAGGCAAGGGAGGTACCTGCATCATGAAGCAATTGTAGCACTGCAGGGCGAGGAAGGCCGGCATCTCCCTGTTCTCTGTTCTGACTCTGTTCTCTGTTCTTCTGTTCTGTTCTGTTCTGTTCTGTTCTGTTTCTGCCAAAATTTCAAACTTTCAAAATCTCAAAATTTCAAAATTTCAAAACCTTTCAGAAGCATTTTTTTTAGACAATTAAACAACTCAGATTAAGGGCTCCCCCCTAATCATCTGTTAGAAACAGATTAACAAACAATTGCACATGGCTTACGCTTAACGACGATGGATGGTCAGTGGCGGAAGGATAATACAAGCTGATTAGCGAATAAATCGCACGTGGTTTTAGGCTTTTCCTAATCATCGATTAGAAGCATTTTAGCAAACAAATTGTACATGGTCAAGTAAAGGGGGCTGTTGATAATCCCTCGAAATTTACATGAATCGGAACCTCGTAGTAGCCGATCATTTCTGGAAGCATCATAACAGCAAATTAAGCAACCCAAATCACAAAAGCTTTGGATATGGCGGATTTTTCTGCTCACATCTGAAAGCTTCCATCATGGCGTTCGTATTCTGTGAAGAGAAGAA
>JBBBWG010011613.1:0-20529 GCA_037176905.1 Azolla pinnata
CGGCGGATAACCTTCCTTCTGCCGCTCGCTCCCAGCGCTGTTATAGCTACCTCCGCCGCCGCCGCCAGCGCCGCTGCTCATGCTCGCTATCTCGCCACCCCTGATCCAACCCCCACAACCCTACTCCTACTACTTCTACCCTGCTCCTTGCTCCCCTTCTCCCCTCCTTCCTTCTTCCTTCTTCCTCCTCCTCCGCCCGCTTCTTCTTCTCCTTCTCCTCCTTCTCCTTCTTCCTCCTCGCCTCGCCGCTCCCTCCCACCTCATCCGTCCATCGCACCATTCTTCATTCTTCTCGCCCGCCCCTGCTCCGATGCTCTCGCGCCCACCACGCCCGGCACCGCCTCAGCAAGAGCGTTCCCCGCGCGCCGCCTGCCCCCTACTTCCCTCCCTCATTTCCATCCCCACGCCATGCAAGCTACACCCCACGTGCATCTACACCATCCCGCCGCCGATCAATACTCCGCCATTCATGTTCATCCTCCATGCATGCATCGCCATCGCCCCAATGGCTGCTTTCCGCTTCAAACTCCTCCGCGCTCGCCTTGATCGCGATTCGCGGGCCTGCCAGCGGGCCGTGGCCGCGATGCTGCTTGGTGCTGGTGGTGATGGATGCAGACGGATCGCTCCGTCCTTCCCCGTCCTTCCTACTGCCTGCCGCCGCCGCCGCTGCTGCTTATACACGGGCGCGACGGAGGAGCAAAAATCCTATCAACGTGTCTGCTGCAGCTGTGTCACTGGGCGATTAGGGTTTAGGGTTTAGGGGATCTGGGGCAGTAAAAGACGGGGATTTGGAGGAAGAGGACGGGGATTGAACCAACGACAGGGAATCCGACGCCAAGCGTAGAAACAGTAAATGGTTGGTAATATAGTGAATTCTCTCTCTCTCTCTCTCTCTCTCTCTCTCTCTCTCTCTCTCTCTCTCCAATCGAGGATCTGTCTGATGGGGGAAAAAAACCTCTTCTTCTTCTTCTTCTTCTTCTTCGCCTTCTTCTCAGTTTTTTGTATTTTTTACTGTGTAACATATTTATTGTTTATTGCGGCTCCATAGATAACAGTATTCAAACAAATCGCCCTTTTCTTCTCTCTCTATTCAATCCTGATTTTCTTTTCCCTCCCCCCCCCCTCGCCCACCAATTTATTACGATTCATGAAGAGAGAGGAAACTCTGGTATACACACATAAATAAATAAATAGCTATCTATTTATATGTTTTGTTTTCAATATATATTCGGATAGAGATAAAAAGAAAGCGGAAGGTGTCGCTGTCAGCGCGCGCTTCGATTTGATGGATTGACACAAATAATTTCACGAAGCTGGGTCCCATTTTATTTAAAAACAAAAAGGAAACAAATAATGAAAATACCCAAAGAAAAAAGAAAAAGGCACCAACGAGAGAGAAAAGGGCGCGGGCCCCTTTTTTCTTTTTCTTTTCTTTATTTATTTATTATTCGATCCCCCGGCAGACAGAATCCGAAAAATCCAAGCAGAAAAAAATTAGGGAAAAATAAAAACAAAAAAGCGTCGCCCGCGTGCACACGTGGCTTTTTGCAATAATAACTGTGCGGATTTTCTAGTTTTTTGTTTTTTTTGCTGCTGCATTTCTTTGTTTTACGCTGTGCCCTTTTTCTTTTTTTCTGTTTTTTTTTTGTTTTTTTTTTTAGCAACGAGAAGAAGAGACTAAAAAACTTCCCTCCTTTTTTTTGGCCCGCTTTTATTTATGATTTTTTTCTGGTTTTTCTTCTACCAATCATTGGAGTCCACGTCAGCAAGGCGGCACCGGCTCCGCCGCCCGCCACGTGGCGCTTGCGTGGCGGCCACGTCATCGGGGCAATGCGATGTATGGTCAACCAAAGTATGCATGTAGCCGATGCATGCATGCAAGCATAAGCGCCTGCATGTTGCATGCATGTATGGATGGAAACGCATGCATGCATGCATGGAGTAAGTAGCATGCACGTCGCGATGCATGCATGTACGTATATGGATGAAGACATGTATGCATTCGTCTGTTCGCAGATCAGATCAGCTCTCAGCTCTCAGCTCTCAGATCTCAGCTCTCAGCCCTCAGCTCTCAGCTCTCAGATCTCAGCTCTCAGCCCTCAGCTCTCAGCTGCGACCCCTGATGCATCGAAATCTAGAACTCGCTCTTTCGCTGATGCACAAAATTGCGCTTCCGCTTGCGGCGAAACCGGATCGAGTCCGAGCGGGCTCTGCTCGTCGGGCATCGGAAATCTTTGTGCAGAAGCCAGAGCCCCCATGGCAATGTACTCACTCCATGAAGCAAGCGAGCAGAGAGGCGGCTGAGAAACCCCAGACACTTTTGGCAGAGGCAACAATCATTGAAGTTGGGTGTCTGTGTGCGCTACCCATCTTCTTTGCTTCTGATCGCGACGTGGGGGGGGGGGGGAAAGCAAGTTTTACCCATTCTTGTGTAATCTCTCTCTCTCTCTCTCTCTCTCTCTCTCTCTGGCTCACTCTAGGGTCAGCATTCTGGAGCTTTCAGATGCTTATTTTTACGGCTTTTTTGCCCTTGTGGTCCAGACTCTCTGAGCCCCAACGAAACGTACGGGGGAAGGGGGGGTAGATTCACTGCAAGCTCTTTGCTCCCTTTTTTTCTCTCCGGCTTTTGCAGGTCCCTGTCAGCTTCTCGTTTGCCCATCACAGAAGAGCTATCAGCAAGCTTTCTCGATGATGATGATGATGATGATGATGATGATGATGATGATGATGATGATGGTGGTGGTGGTGGTGATGATGGTGGTGGTGTTGTTGGTGGTGCGCCACTACGGGCGTGGGCTTTCACATCAGATCGAATATTTCCGTTTAGCAATCGTCTTGATGTGGGTTAAGCTCCCCTGCATGCAATGTCTGAATGCCTCAGACATCATCAGGCAGGCCGCGGTCGACATGCATGAGAACTCCGGCCCCAGATAGCCGTTTCACACCATGCGAACGAAGCTTCTTCTGTGTTCACACTCTCGGAACGTACGGCCAATGTGCGCAATACAACACCTTCACCTACTTCCACTGCCATAGCCTGCTCTAATCCACAGTTCTTACTCGGGCGCATGAATGCGGCCACGTGAAAAAAACTACGCCACGTTTTTATTATTAGTATTACAGGATGCTCACAAGACGACTCAAGCCAGGATTAGTCCAGTCTGAGCGTTGTGTTTGTGCTAATCCCCACGGGATTTGTGCTAATCCCCACGGGATCCATAGCCCTTCTGAACAATTGATGAGCACGAAAGATATCATCGCCCTAAGCGCCCTTGACTTGTAAGTTAGATGCTTGCCTTAATACTATGCCATCGTGCTCGCTCCATCGATCGATCGATCGATCGACCTCCCTTTCCTTCCTTGTTCTTTTCAAGGCTGGATTAATGCCAGACCCCGAATGGAGATGAGGCTCTAACAAGCTCGCTGGAAATAATACCTCTACTTTGAATGATTTTGTGTACTGGGATATTTGTAATGTGCACTGCGAATGTAGATTGAGGAGAGTGCCAGTTTGGACTTGTTCTTCTTTTATCTTTCCTTTTTTTCAATGGAAAGATTCACTCTTTAATATAAAATAATACCGTTTGCTTGTTGGCTACGTACATTTGTTTTCCTCTCTCTCTCTCTCTGCCTTTCTTTCATTTTATTGTTGTCTTCTATACTGTTTTTAGCTTGTACTTGTACCCTAATAAACTATTATCAGTCTCTCTTTGCTGTACGTTTACGTTATTGGTGAGGGGGAAGAGCCATCGGGGTGATCTACATCACTTTGCCTCCTGCTGTCCCATAGAACATACGTTTATGCCATACTGCATAGTAATTCTTGCATTGTCTGACGACCTTACCTTAATTGTTATCTTAGTTTGGACTTGTTGTTATTCTTCTTCTTCTTCTTAAAAATGCTATCGTTTCATTCGTTACAGAATTTACAGAGTTTAATATATGCAAGGAGAGAATTTCCAACAACATTTGTCCTCCTTGTGAGACATCTAAACAACATTACAAAGACCTTAATCTATGGAGTTTCATGTAGTGGGCACCCATTCAAGCTCTGTTATATTAAAAAGCGCAAATCGTAGCACTTCGCCTGATGTGAGCATCAAGCTGTTTGAAGAGGTGCCAATCACGGCGCCTACTTTTTCACATCTCCTGTCAATAGATTGGGACAATATGTTGGATGCATACGGTTTAATGCATGACATGTGGGCTAACGTGATAGAAACATTAGAAACCCGCTGGAGTTTGTACATGTTGATACATATGTTGCAAAGGGAGACAATAATGGCCAATGATCAATCCAACGATGCATCAAGGACTCACTCGAGCCTTTTCTCGAAGCAGTAGTTGATCGTGCCCGACAAATAAATCGAGCGAGAGGCTCAAATTCTTGTTGGCACAAAGAGCTTGTAGTTATATATCGTGGACAAAGGGTCTTCAATCATTGCCGATCAGTGACCGGTAACATTGTGGACAAGGAAATTAGATGCACTTGGTTAAATGCACAACTAGACTTACATCCTAGAGTTTAGTCTAATCAAATAATAACTAATCTTCTTAAATTCTAATAAATAAATGATGGTGGTTTAGATTGAGAACACTGAAACCTAAGTTCCTCGGTCTTCGGTTCCTCAGCTCTTCTTGTCCCGTAATTCCTTTGTGAGCCAAATAACACGCATTCAATCTGCGAACCAGTCCTCGGTTAGCTACTTCTCAGCTAACTTGTCACACAAATTGATGTTGTTTCTCAATAATATAAAAGTCTTAAGTATGTTTATAAAGATCCAAGGGAAATCAAGTAAAGAAAACCGTTCATGAAACAATAATTTGAGGAATATGAGGCTAACTCACAACAATCGTGTTTTTCAAATTGAAATTAGTATATTTATTGTGGTGATGACATAACCTAAGTCATTAAGCCATTAAGCCTTTATGAACCAATCTCAAGGCTCCACTCTGGTTGAAGCCTAATCGTTGCCTGTGCCTAATCGTAATTCTTGTAATTTATGTTTGTTTGGTTAGATGTCACATTTTGCCGATTTACAAAACGATATCTTATTAATTCAGTAGCACTACAGAAAAACTTCGGTCATTAGTGATATTAATATTTAGATTAAAATATTAAAACAGGATGCATAAAAATCCTTGTGACTTCACTAAACACCTTGGAAGTACTTAAACAAAGATACATACATAGAATGATTGGAAATATATAATGCATAAGTAGAAAGAACATTATGGATCGGAGGAATTACTTCAACAACAATGTATCAACAGAAAGAAAACATAAACATTTGCAGTAGTTTCATGACATGAATATACAAAAAAAGGATGTTAGTGTCACTCCCAGACACAAAAAGGGACTCCATTAATTTGCATAGCTTGACACAAAGAGAGTTATATTACATTTCTCACAAAAGTGGCATTTGGGAGACCTAATTCCCAATTTCTATATTTACAAATCAGACTTCAACAAGCAAGTTGTGTGCCCATTGATACCATGCTCCAAGTAGTGCTCCACCGACACATGGTTGAACCACTGTACACTACCCCCTATCACGTCCAAAGAAATCTTGATTAGTCGGTAGAATCTTAGTCACAATACATATTCTCATCGTAAAGTGAAAACTTACCATGTTCTTGTACTTCCGCTTTGTAACACACCTTCGATAAATTGTAAATGCAAAATTATCTCGTAAAATCCATAGACAATAGCATTAGGTTGCAAAAGTATTTTCACCTGCTGCATTGGCGATTCAATTGCGGTTGTAATATCTGCATATAAGATGTTGTTTAATGGGTCCATATACAACAAACCTTCTTTGTTTTTCATTATCCCACTCTCATGATTCCCACAGTTTACAGAGGTGTATAGGCTCCAGTGCTAATTGTGGAGTACCATGGATAAACATCTTGACACCTGCTGGTACAAACCCATATGTCTGCTTCATCTTACCAACCTACGTCATATTGAGCCAAAATAGATCTACCTATATATACTGCGTGATCCCAACCAACAAGTGGAAATCTAGCCAAACTGAGAATAAATTTACAAATGTTGTTGAAGTAATCACCGCTGCTCTGGTAATCAACCCCAAGCCATTGTTCTTCATTGCATGTTATCTCATACCTATACAAAGACCATATAAAACAAATTATGTAACATCATGTGATCATGTGCAATATATCCATAAATGCAACCCACTTGCTCAATGTTGTATTAGTTGCCATATTAGTCCTCTTGAATAACTTGCAGTTAATCACTTCTATTTGTCATACATCCACATCATCCATATCTTCATCCTCTCCAAATGACACTTCAAGTGCTGAACTCTCATTTTCTGGACCAGTGACAAATTCGAGCTTTTCTTCGAGTAGAACATACTATTGTTTGTTCTCCATTCTAACATGTGAAGTTCCATCAAGAGTCTGTATCAAGAAAATAAAAGTATGGTTCCGTGAAGCACAGGGAGGGGAAAAAATAGATGGCATTGCAACAATAGATGTTTGGCACTTAAATGTGTTCTATTTCGATAAGTGGAGTTTCTTATGGAACTTCACTGAGCCGCACTCTTATTTTCTCGAGACAGACTTGTGATGGAACTTCACGTGTTAAAAGGGAGAAAGAACCACCAGATGTTGTACTCAATTTGCCCCTTTTTGTATCTGAGAATGACATTGACATTATTTTTTGTATCTTCATGTGATAGAACTACTTCAAATTTCTAAACCATAACTCACCGTGTCCTTTTACTGATGCATTGTGACTCTCTCTCTCTCTCTCGTACAAAACAAAACGAGACAAGACAAGAAGTTAGAAAAAGCTTCACATATCAAACTTCCAACCACTTACCACGAGTCCCCTTAAAGGTTAATGTACAACAATCGAGCTCAGATGCTAAGGTTCTTAACCTATTATTACTTTTAGCTAGGACAGTCCTCCTATATTTAAATCCTTTGATACTTTACTGGTTACATTTAAGAGTTTAAAGGTGGCCCTATTCTTAGGTTGTGCGTTCAGACCTATCCCACATTTAACACTAGTATTTTTATAACTAGGTCCTTTTATTTAGCCTAATAATTCCCTCTTTTTGGTGATTATGCAACCAAACAGAATTTGAATGCAATTTAGGCATGTATGAAGCCTAATTTCTTGAGCGAAGCTTTAAACGAGATACGATATTTTCCCAAACAAAGGCATGATAAAGCAACAACCTGTTCTCTCGAAGACTTTTATATAAAAAATTCAGGAGGACACAAGTTATATACTACAAAATTCATATCATATCAAACAGACTTTACAGGCGAAGGCAACGACCAGAAGCTACTGGAAAAATTGTGGCATGATTTCCCTTCAGCAGGTTCCAAGACTGTAACTAAGCACCTGCGAAGAGAAGTGTGGCATGATTTCCTTTGAGCAGGATTCAGCACAGTAACTACGCATAGGAAAATGACCAGAAGCTGCTGGAGAAAGTGTTGGCATGATTTCGTTTCAGCAGGTTCCGGCATAGTAACTAAGCTTAGGAAAATAACCAAAAGCTGCTAATACATTAATGTGGTAAGATATTCCTTTGGCAGATTCCAGCACAGGAACTAAGAACACGCAAACGACCAGAACCTGGTGGAGAAAATGTGGCATGGTTTCCCTTGAGCAGGTTTCGACACAGTAACTAAGCACAAGAAAACGTGATAGTAAAATAGTATGGTATGATTTTCCTTCAGCAGATTCCCGCACAGGAAACTGAAAATAAGAAAACGACCAGAAGCTGCTAATAGAAATGTGGTATGGATTTCCTTCAGCAGATTCCAACACAGGAAACCGAACATAAGAAAACGACCAGAAGCTGATAATAGAGATGTGGCATGGTTTACTTTGAGCAGGATCCAACACCGTAACTAAGCACAAGAAAATGTCCGAAAGCTGCGGCTTAAAGACATGTGGCATGACTTTACTTCAGCAGATTCCACCACAGGAACTAAGTGCTGCACCAGAAGAATGTGCCACTTTGTTTGGCAGACGTGGGAACACGCAGTCAGGAATCAAGCAGTGCAGAAAATGCCAGCTACTGAAGAAATTTGGCACTTCCAGCAAACCGAGGAATATAGCAGTAGCGTTTCCAGAGACGAGGGAATGCAGCATTTCCAGAGAACGCTGTATGTAGGCATCGCAGCGACAAGCAGGGCGATGCAACGACGCAGGGGATGCAGCAGGAGTGGAGAAAGTCGTACCTTGGTGAAGCCGGAGCACATGTTGCAGCTGAGGAAGGAGGCAGAAACGATGGCGGTCTTAGGTGGGAGCACCGGCATTGATCCGATTCGGAAGCACATCGAGGCTGGACGTCTTCGCGGAACGCAGGTTGTGGTTCTTCTCAGGGAGGCAGGCAAAGGTGCAGCGCCATCGCCATCGCCATCGCCATCGCCGTCGCCGTCGCAGAAAACAGGAAGCAGTTCTGCATTCTGCGTTTTGCGTTTTGCGTTTTGCGTTTTGCTCTGCGTTCTGCGTTTTGCGTTCTGCGTTCTGCGTTTGTGCGGGTTCATAATATTAATGCCTAGTTTCAAACTTGTAATGCTTAATTAACTGCTTAACACCGAACCGATTAGTTGTGAGCTCAATTAACATCGAATCGATTAACGCCAAATTAATGCGTCATTCAGTTGATTCGATTAAAAAATTGTTGACTGTTAGTAATATCGCAGTATATAGTAAGGGAATCGATTAGGATCAGTTAGTGGGAAGCGATTAGGAGTAGAATCAATTTAACATTGTACGAACGGATCGATTGCGTGTTAATTTTTAGCGGAAGATGAGTGTAATTTTTTTGTTCAGACGTTAGAATGTAATTTATACTTTTGTTAGGCGTTTTGCCTGGTTATTCTCCCCTTCTTCTTCTTCTTCTGCTTCTTTTTTTTGGGCTTTTCTGACTCGTTCTGCTCGATGTTTCGTTCTACTGTTTGTCGTCGCTGAGACAAACTGCTCTGACTAGACCTGAGGGCATCGACGAATCCTTTTCGGACGGCATGCGCAGGGGAAATGTGGGTGATCGAATTATGGAACGGCAGCGGTTCTCATCACCTGTGCAGGTGAACCGAAACATTAATAAAACAGACCGTGATCCCGATCGGATGGATCGTTCACGAGGCCTGGGATCTGGCTCTCGCGAGGCTGCGAGAGCAGAAAAAAAGTCCACACTGGCATGTGCTCGACCAGAGGCTTCTGCAGTAAGTTATACGCTCGCGTCGCTTAAAAGTCGGTCAACCAGAGCCACACTCGTGGGCTGACACTTGCATCGGGTGTTCTTTTGACACTGGTCGAGGTACTTCCGGAAGTATCCCAAAGGAACAGAACAGGAAGCCCTTTTGTCCGAAGCTTTTGTATGATTCTGTCGAAATTAGAGCCGCTAAATTTTAGTGAGGTCCTTCGCATTGATTTGAATTTGTAATCCTCCCCCCCGTAAAGACGTGTTCGTCAGAACGATAAAATTTGGCCTTGACGACAAATCATACGTGTGCAAAGCCGAAAAAGCCAAGTAAGATACTCGCCTCTTGATCACAGAAACATGAATGCAGAAAGAAAAAGAGAAAACCGTTAAGACTAATAAGATGGTAAAACAACACTAACTACGATTAATCGGTGATAAATAGCATTGAAACAAACACCATCTAAACACACGAAAGAGACTTATGTCTGGTCCTATTTGCCCTGTTCATTATAGAAGCTAACACACCTGATTTTGCACTATTAGGAAACATGTTAATACGATAGACAAATTGTATAGAATCACTTCTTCTGTTTGAGGAAAAGCATGAAACAGAAGAGAAAACAAAATTTGTCCTTGAATTTATGGCAAAGAACTCTTGGTGATTGTTGATTCTTTTGAGCAATGATAACATTTCCAAGACCACCCTCCTTGTGAGATTTCTGTTTCGAACGACTACGAGAATCTCGCCCGATAATTTCAAAAGATGCTTGAGTTTGAAATCATTTAAAGCAATCGGCAATTAGTACCCTACAGATATGTGAAGCAATTCTAATGCCCCCATTAGCTTCGGATGTGGTGCTCAAATGTATAATAAGTTAATAACTATACTTCCAGAAGGTACTTAGTTCTTGTATAAAAACTGGCAAAAGAAGAAAAAAAAATCATTTGTTTCAAGCCATGGATATATATAGAGTTGGCAAGTTAACGACTTAACGCCGAGAATGCTGCTTATCAAGTTCTCGATTTGTGTCAACCATGTGCGCAAACATTCAACAAAGCTCGATCGCAACATTGACCACAACACATGAAAAGAAAAAGAGCAGAGATATAACCATTGCATACGGGATAATGCGAGTTGGATCGAACGCTCGGCCAAGACCGTAGGAAACAAATAACCAGTTCCTCAATTCGATCCCCATTAAAAATCGCACAATCTTACAATCCAACGATCTACGGGATTGAAGGTTCCCCCCGAATGGTTCCACCCGACGCACAGGCGCGGATCGGATTCGACGCGACGGAGATTCCGCACGGAGGGAATCCCGAAAGCGCCGCCGACACGGATCTCGGCCGCAGATTCGTCGTCCGGAGATTCCAGGCGCGATCTCGGATTCCCCCCCAAAGATTCCAGATCGCTTCGGGAGGTTCTGTGCTGGGCTTTGATCTCTCTTTGGGTTCCATGGGAGCTTGAGAGACATTTGCTCTTCTTCATCTTCTTCTTCTTCTTCTTCTTCCTGCTTCTTCTTCCTTTGCTTGCTGAGGTCTTCTGCTCCACCATAGCCATAGCCATAGCCATAGCCATATGGTCTATTGCTTCACAGAAGAAGAAGACGGGAAGAAAGGAAGAGAAAAAAGCCGAGAGCTCTTTCTCTGTCTCTGTGACCCACCACCGCGATGACATTCGCCCACATCATCTCCTCCTCCTCTTCGTCTTCGTCGTCTTCTTCTTCGTCGTCGTCGTCTTCTTCGTCTTTTGATTGATCTGCCCCTCGCCTCCGATTGCAGACGATCCCTGCGCAAAGCAGGCAAGGGAAAACCCTAACCTCCGACTGCTTCCCCTACCGCAGATTCGTGCTCGTCTTTGGTTCCCAAAGCGCAGACCGATGGGCTGCTCCCTTCCTTAGCTGCGGAGGCGGAGGCGGAGGCGAAGGCTGGGCACAAAGTATGCGATCTCTGCAGAATTGTGCATCGCCCCCATCGTCACCCATCGCTGCCAGTGTCGTCACAACACTCGGAGTGCCCCCATATCATCGCCCTCCTCCCCGTCGGCATCGGCCTCTTATCGCCATATTCATCATGTCAGGAGCTTAAAACGTTCCCTTACATCTGATTCCGACATGGCTTCAATCTAAATCTCCAACAGCAGCAGCAGCACAACCAGCAACAGCAACGACAGCAAGAAGAGAGGCAACAGAAGTTCCGTTCTACCATGGAAGGGGTCGTCCCCATGGAAGAGGACGAAGTGCTGCCGATGGTGAAGAACTCGCTGGCGAGCGGGCTACAATCCGAATCCACAACAAGCTTTCAAGTCGAGGATTCCTTCGCGGAGGTGCAGGAGGAATGCAAGTGTATGTCGGAAGAGTGGTGCTGTGGGCACGAGCAGGTGAGTGTGTCGAAATCCAGGGGAAAAACAAGGGGAAGAGAGGCGAGACCTCTCGGTGTGAAGCGCTACGAATTGAAGCGGGATAAGGTGGAGATTGGGAGGTCCTTTCAGCTTGCGGTGGGTGCCCACGATTGGAGTCTTGCAGAGAGCTTGATTCCTCTAGCCGATGTGCAGAGGCTCAACGATGGGCTTTGCATCGCCCTCGATTCGGTCTGGTTCTTGTGTACCGATGATGAGCTCGAGGGCGCCACGAAGCTCATCGAGAAGCTCATCGAGGCGGGTGCCCAAGACTTCACACGAGCAGCTCTCCGGACATCTTTCCTTGCTTCGTGCGTCTCAGCGTGCCGGAGCCGCACCATGAGCCTCGCCGATACTGTCACCGTCATGGCTCAAAGGTAATGCGAGAGTGCCTTTTTCATCTTTTTCTATCGGATCATTTTGTCTCTGCATCTCTCTGGTCAAGATATCATACTGTATCTTGCTCTTTATTAATCCGAGGTATGTTGATCTATGTCCCACGGAGGTATGCACGAAAGTGTACGAGCAATCAAACAATGCTTGTATATTTGAGGTCAAATTACTATGAGAGTGTTTGGAAATCGAACTAGGAAAGTGAATGTCAGATTGAAGTTTGAGAGTAGATATGAAAGCCAATTACGAGCCTTTTAGGTGTTTGAACCTGTACTGTGAATCTTTCTTTAGAGTCTCCGTTATGGCTCAAAGGTAATGGAAGCGCGTCAAGCTAGAAATAATCGCATTTGCAAAAATGCATATGGTCCTCTTTATCCTAATGGATGTCACAATTGTGGGTCAAGGGTATATGAAAGTTCATGGAAGTAAAGGCATGCCTCCTTGATGACCTTACCACAATGGCTCAGTTAATGCAGAATTTTATGCTTTTCATTGTTGATGTATTTCTTATGGAACAAACGTATGTGAAATTGCGGTGTGTTACCATCAATCAGGGCTCAAGTGTTGGTTGAGTAGAAAGTGTGAAAACTTAAGTCCAATGTGTATGTAAAATTTTTCTAATTTCCATGATTGATGACCAGCTTGTTTCTACTTATATCTTTGCATGTTGAGGACTCGAGAGCTTCGGTGTCTTGCAAAATTGACATCCAGCTCATGTACTGGAATTTCTAGAATCTCCAGATGTTTTTCTTTTTAGATATATGAAGTTCTTCTATTTTTCTGCTGGTTGACTCAAGTGGCCGAAAGATAAGTGGCATTGTATCCAAAACTGATACAAATTCTTCACATCAATACATTAAGGGCTTCTATGTCATTCCTTAAAAAATTTGACATTTTCTTCATCATTGACTCGTAACTCTCTTTTGCTTGGGTTGAAAGAAAGCTTCTTGAATACATTGTTCGTTTTCCTGCTTAACAGATCCAAATCGTGCAATAAGAGTAGAATCTGGAGATAAGTGATTCTAGAATCCCCTGTAGTTGAAAGTTTCAGAGATCTATCGTTGAGGGTATCTTCCTCACATCATGTGCCATGGAATCTTGTAGAATCTATCATTGTTGGGAGATTCATTCTGCAATGTTAGCATGTCACAAGCTGCTAGGATCTATCCGTGAGGGTATCTTTGTTCAATTCTTATGTTTGGGCTTGCAGTGGAGAGCTATGACATATGCTGATAATGTCACCCTTGGTTTTGAGACCATATCCTAGAAGGTAAGTCCCTTACATCACGTGGCTTGCATTACAGTAGTAGAACTACAATCCTGGCTGGTGATGTCACTCTTGCTGGGTGGAATCCTTGCAATACCTAATGGCTCAAAATATATGAAAGCTGTCTACTTTGATTTGGTTCTTGTCCTTGTGATGGCCCAGAAGTATGTAAAATTGTTGTAAAATGTTTGTGAAAAGATTCTACTTTTCATGGGTCGATTGCTGATTTCATTTGGGAAATCTTTTCTTGTGGAAGTTTCACTAGCTGTCTTCGGTCCTCATGATAATCCTTGAGAGTCGGAAACTTTAACAGTCCCTCCTCAATATTCTGAAGCTTGAGGGAATCTATCTTTCTGCCCTTAAGCTTTCAAAACCTATTCTTCTGGTCTTGAAGTTCAGCGTCTATCCCTTTATTTCCCATATCTATTTCAAAAGCGTTGACATAAATATGGGCCATCTGAAGCTTTGAAAATCTATCCTCATCCTTATTATTCTTAAGCTTGCCAAATCAGTTCTTATGGGATGTTTTGAATTGGTCTTTATTTCAAAAGCGTTGACATAGAAATGGGCCATCTGAAGCTTTGAAAATCTATCCTCATCCTTGCTATCTTAAGCTTGCCAAATCAGTTCTTATGGGATGTTTTGAAATCTTATAAAATATTTTCTTTAGAGATATTTAGACAGAAAATGAATTGGTCTTTATTTCAAAAGCGTTGACATAGAAATGGGCCATCTGAAGCTTTGAAAATCTATCCTCATCCTTGTTATCTCAAGCTTGCCAAATCAGTTCTTATGGGATGTTTTGAAAACGTATAAAATCTTTTCTTTTAGAGATATTTAGACAGAAAATGAATTGGTCTTCTTTATTGAGTGCGTTCCCTTAATTTTTTTAAATAGATTGCGTGAGCGATTGCAAGAGTGCAGTGGAGATGAGTTGTTGAAAGCAGAGGCAGCAGCCAAAGTACAGAGGTTCACTGAATGGGCCTTGAAGTGTATCGGTTCGCATTCACAAGCTAGGAGAAGGGGCAATGGAGGAGATGAGATAGTGGCATACAACTCGTTTGCAGAGTCACAATTGCAACTGAAAGTATTCAAGAGGTTTCTTGAGCTAGCAGGGAGCCGGCTTACAGGAAAGGATTACACTGAGGCATTTGACGCAGCTTGTTTCCCATTGACCCTCTTTTCAACAGCTATTGATTCTGGTTGGGCGTCTGGTATAGCTGCCAGCGCAATGCAAGGTTTGCTGGGAATGCTTGTCGAAGGTGGGGCGGACAATGTGAATCAGTGTTTCCTTGAAGCTGCAAGATTTGGAAGTACTGAATTGGTTCGGATCCTTCTCCAGGTAGGTGGCATACAAAACTTGGCTTCTCTGTGTGCGCTTTCTAGAATTCATAAAGATGGAAGAGTGCAGTTGTGATGTCCTACGAATGAAGGGTGGAATTAACCTTTAGCAACCTAATTAAAGAGGAAAAATGAGGTGGATGTTTCAGCGTTACATGGGCTCCAAAGATTCTAATTCTGGTTGTGTATAGTAGGCTCAAACTAGAGTCAAACACTTTGGAAAAATTTTATACAGCCACAAACAGAAAATTGATTCAGGCATACGTTCTAGGGAAACGAAACTGCTTCCTTTCTGGGCGAGATGCCAGCATCAAATGCATTTTTACACAATAGAGATACTAAATAGAGTAGGCAAATAGCTTCCTTACTCCTCCAAGAAATTGGCTTTGTAGGTTCAGGCTCATATGCGCACGACATGTTAAAACACTTGTTTCAAAATATTCACGGTTTTTTCTATATCCACATGCCCCTTTGTCAGGTTCTCTTGGAAATGAGTAAGCTTCTTTATGTATGCATCCATTTCTTGTGAATTTTAGAGGGAGCTAGAAATCAGGACATCTAGTAATGAAGGCTTCCAACTCACATAAGCCTGTTTTCACTTGAATTTCATGTCCTTCGTTTCGGATGTGAATGTCGTCATTTTCTTTTGTGCCTTCTATATGTAATCGTACATTCCTGCGTTGCTCTTAGAGATATTAATAGAATCCTGCTTTGTGGGCATCAATAAAGGGTGGAAGGGATCTTGTTTCAAAAATCTAAATGCTGGTGAGGGTGTATCCTACGTATAAATTGAAGTGTGTTTTGGTGAGTCCGCCATGATACAAAGGGAGGTAGCCTCCTTGATCTTGCACCAGGTATATAAAATTTGCAACGGGTTTCTAGCCTCCGTGATGGTTCTCTTTTCTGGAGAATCATTTTGTGACTATCTATCTTGTCAACGTTCAGAAAGAAGATATACCTCTTAGCAACAAATCATGATTGTGTACATTCTGTCATCATGTCGGACATGAGTAAAACGAAACGAGTGATTTCAGTCAACCCAAGAGTGAGCCCAGGGAAGGCAAAAGCTTCACAGAATGTTTACTTGTCCATGCATGTATGCATGCATGCTTGCAAATATGTCTTATCTCAGATGATTGCGAGCTTTCAATCGAAAGGCTTCTGCGAGGCCTTTCTTAAAACAGGGAAACTTATATGCGATTTAAGAGTCTGCATGCATATCATGGCCGCATCTCAGCCGAAACATTACAGGTTTGTGAGCTTTCAATACAAAGGCTGGCGCTAGACCTTTAGAAAGAGAAAAGGAGCCAAATAGGAGATTTAAGATGCTCGTATACGTATATATTCATATATGCAGTGCAATAGCGCATCATGCGCACGTGCCAGATTGCATGCGAGTTTTTCGAGGAGAAAGCTGCTGCCAGAGCTTCCGACTCTCACTTGTTGTTGTTATTATGTCGGGGTGTTCGGCCGTTCTGCCCAGATTGCGCAGAGGAACGGGATCGAGGTGGACACGGAGCTGGCGCTGGGCTTTGCGTCGCACTACTGCAAGATCACGACGATGGAGTGCCTGGTGAACGACGGGAACGCGGTCTCGTTCCTGGGGCCGTTGATGAGGGCCTCGGACCGGGGATCGATGCAGGTGGTGAGGTGGTTTGTGGAGAGGGGGTGCAGGGACATGGAGCTGTGCCTGGCGCTGACGGCAGCGGCGTCGAGCAGCCGAATCGAGGTGTGCGAGTACCTGCTGAAGCGCATTCCGCTGCATGTGCTTCGGGCGCTGAGCTTGGACATACTGAAGGCAGCGGGGGAGCGGAGCTCGGGGGGCTGGAGAGGGATCGCGTTCTTGCTCGAGTCGGACTTCTTGTGCAGCGCCGAAGCGACGTACTCGGTCGCCGATAGCATGTCGAGGCTGGGTGAGGACGCGATCTCGCCCGAGCTCCGCAGCTTCTTCGCCGCCGAATGGTCGGAGGCTGCGTTTGCGCTGGGCCGTGCTGCGGGGCGCTCGCACCACGCCAATGCGATGCGCGCGATCCGCCGCGGCTCCTCCCCGCTCCTCCTCGCCGACCTCCCGATGCAGCTCCAGGTCGCCATCGCTTACTCCCCGCTCTACGCCGAGTGCTCCCGGGCCTCTGGGGCCTTGCTCTCCCAGCGCCTCCGCGGCCAGCTCGTCGAAGCTGCTTCCAAGCTCCACGGCTCCCTCCACGCGGTCGAGCGCCTCGACAAGCCCCAGCTC
The DNA here is from genome assembly GCA_037176905.1 of Azolla pinnata. NCBI lineage: Eukaryota > Viridiplantae > Streptophyta > Polypodiopsida > Salviniales > Salviniaceae > Azolla > Azolla pinnata. The sequence goes on from JBBBWG010011613.1 coordinate 16,833, forward strand.
CTGGCTGTCCTCGGCTCGCGGCTGCCCCCGTTCCTCCTCGCCCATCGCTGAAACTCGGGGAGGAGAATCGAGAAAGGCAAATCCGCAGGCTGTCGAAATAATCCATCATTCTACCCTAATAATACTCGCTTGACTTTGCCCCCGCAGCCGCAGGGGGGCTGCTGCTGCTGCTGCTGCTGCTGCTGCTTCTGTTGCTGGTGGTGATGGTGGTGGTGGTGATGGTGGTGATGGTGGTGGTGGTGGTGGTGGTGGTGGTGGTGGTGGTGGTGATGGGTGGGTAACTCGTTGGGCGCTTTCTCAAAAGCTCTGAAGAGTCGCATGTGTGAAGAAAACGAACAAATAAACGACAAGCGGAAAGCGAATCATGGGTTTCTCTCGGAAGGGCTGCCGAATCTTTCTAGCCGGATGATGGGTGGTTATATATCTTCTTCTATGTATCTATGTATTGGCGCATGGAAAGCTCGTTCCGAGGTCTTTTGGTGTGCGAATCGGCACGGCAAATGCCTGGTGGTTCTCTCGATTCAGAAGCTGAATGGATGGAAGGAAGAGAGAGGGAGCTCCCTGTTTTAAGGATATGGTGCTTCTCCTTTTCCGTCAATCTATCAATCTATCTATATCTAATATGCAGGCATATACATATATATATATACATGACTGAATCGACGGGTATTCCATTGCCTAGACATCGCATGGTAAAAAAGAGAAAAAAAAGAGACCTGTTTATTATGCTTTGCATTTGAAGTGGCAAGAGTAAATATTCTATCATTTATATCCACAAAAATGGGTCACCGTGTTCTCGAGCTTTGTTTATTCGTCGGATTTTGATTGCGATTCTGCAATCTCCAATCAATCTAATCTTACATTCGTCTTATTGCTGGATTATACTGCTACTGTTCTTATTTTAGTTGCTGAGTCGGACTTTGCTGGCAATTCTGCAATCTCCAATCAATCTATCGTACATTCGTCTTATTGCTGGATTATCCTGTTACTGTTTTCATTTTGGTTGCTGATGGGGCTGGATATAAAGGCCTGTTTGATGAACAGGCATAGCCATTTCTTATTGGATTTAATGGTACTATCTTCATTTTTTGTAGCTAATTTGGGGGGGATATAAATGAAGAGGCATAGCCATTTCTTATTGGATTTATAGTGGTGCTATCTTCATTTTTGTAGCTAATATGGTGTGGATACGAAGCCTGTTTGAGCAGGCATGTGTAACCATGCTGTTTTCTCTTCCTGATGAACATGTTCACAGCTGCAAGAGTGGAGAAAAAAGCAGAGATCATACTCTTCTTGTTGGTGCTTTGAAAGCCATTATTACTTTGCCCAGGTTTTGAATATGTTGATCTCTTGCTTCTACCGGTGCCAAAATGTCTCGGAATGGCTCGTGCGCCAGATTGTGAAAAAATCTTTGAGTTGACGGGAATGTAATGGTTTCGACGAGGTTTACTGTAAATTTGATGCGAGGCTTACTGTAAATTTGATGCTTATTTATTGCAAAATTTGTCATGTTTTAGCTGCTAATTACTGCTTGTTTGCTGGACATTTTAATGCTTATTTAGTGCGCGTTTGTTGCAAACCCACTGCATGTTTACAGACATGTAGCTATGTCTGGAATCCCATAGGGGTGTGGAAGGATCGATCACAACACCTTGGATGCTACAGATGATGTCTTCTTGGCATCAGCTATATTCCGAGGGAGAAAAACAACCCCACAGCGAAGCTGTCTCTGCACAGTCGGCGCACGACTCGGATCCGATCATGGCGTGAAGAATTTGAAGGCTCTATCGATATTACAAGGGCAGGTACAAGGAAAAGATCGGGCGAGCTGAGAAAACCAAAAAGCCCAGTTTCGGCATTCGGGCCATTTGGCATTACCGCCAAACGTCCAAACCCTAGAACTTCCCCTGTTGCAGACAACCCTAAGCTTCCACTGACAACAACAGCAAACGCTAAACTTCCCCTAAAGCAAGCAACAAACCCTGAACTTGTTAAAGCTTCTCAAGACAGAGCAAACCCTAAACTTGTCAACCTTCTCCAGATAGAGCAAACCCTAAACTTGTTAAAGCTTCTCAAGACAGAGCAAACCCTAAACTTGTCAACCTTCTCGAGACAGAGCAAACCCTAAACTTGTCAACCTTCTCCGGACAGAGCAAACCCTACCTTCTGCTCTAGATTGATCAAGATCAATGGATCACATGCATGCATGTATGTATGTCTGTACGTGTGCTATATGCATGCCACGCATGCATTCCATTCATGCACGTGCATGGCATGCATGGCTGCCACCTTTGCCCCTATCTTGATGATGAAAACCTAGTCATTATTAGGACCTAAATGAATCTGATCAATCGCATTAACCGCCTAGATCCCCATTCATTAGCCATTCTTGTCAGCATCTAATGACGCCTTAATCATCTGATTGTGCCTTAATCTTGCCCTTCCATTCCATTGATTACCGGTTAAACCTTTCCTCTTCTTCTTTCTTCTCCACAAGCCCGGTTGAAGAAACCCTAGAAGAAGGAAGAACATGCACTCTTGTCCGCACAGTCTGCCGTTTCGGACTCTAGCATCGTGCTGGGCATCGGACTTCCTGTGATTGTTTGTTCCTGGTCCGATGATGATGCTGTTCCCTGAGCGAGCACGGAAGCGAATCGCTGGATCTTCAGTACTCTGTGTGATCAGCTGTTCCTCCTGCTTGCTGCGGGATTGTTGTGAATTAGATCTGCTGCTGTTGCTGTTGCTGCAACGGTAGTAGATTGGGGGAATACGAAGAAACCGTAGTTACAATACAGATGGGGAAGCGTATCTTCGAGGGCGCACCTGCGGTGGCGATGGCGGCAGCCGTGGGCAATCTGTTGCAAGGATGGGACAGCAGCGCCATTGCAGGTAACGCCCCTGAAAACACAGTAGAGTCTGCCGGTGCACTAGGCGGGCGAAGCCCTAAATAATACTGAAGAAGTGAGGAAGAATGGCGAAACCCTAAATAACAGTGGTAAAGAAGGAAGGAAGTCAGTCTAATGGCGGCGAAACCCTAAAGAAGATTGCTAAGGAAGCAAGTCAGTCTAATGGCGAAAAACCCTAAATAAGAGTGCTAAAGAAGGAAGTCAGTCTAATGGCGAAACCCTAAGTAATAGTGCTAAAGAAGTAGTCTAATGGAGAAACCCTAAATAAGATTGTTTAGGAAAGAAGTCTAATGGCGAAACCCTAAGTAATAGTGCTAAAGAAGTAGTCTAATGGCGAAACCCTAAGTAATAGTGCTAAAGAAGTAGTCTAATGGCGAAACCCTAAATAAGATTGTGTAGGAAAGAAGTCTAATGGCGAAACCCGAAATAAGAGTGCTAAGGAAGCAAGGAAGTAGTCTAATGGCGAAACCCTAAATAAGATTGTGTAGGAAAGAAGTGTAATGGCGAAACCCGAAATAAGAGTGCTAAGGAAGCAAGGCGTGACTGTAGTGGCGAAACCCTAAGTAATAGTGCTAAAGAAGGAAGGAAGTCAGTCTAATGGCGAAACCCTAAATAATAGTGCTAAAGAAGGAAGGAAGTCAGTCTAATGGCGAAACCCTAAATAATAGTGCTAAAGAAGGAAGGAAGTAGTGTAATGGCGAAACCCTAAGTAATAGTGCTAAAGAAGGAAGCAAGTCAGTCTAATGGCGAAACCCTAAATAAGATTGTTTAGGAAAGAAGTGTAATGGCGA
>JBBBWG010011624.1:0-20507 GCA_037176905.1 Azolla pinnata
GCGATCCGTTGCACCGTTGGTCCGTGAAGCTAATGCTCGCGCCAAAGATCTTGTGATCCTTCGTGAGTCGGATGTCGTTACATCCCTTGACGTCATCCATTCGATCTTTGCTGGCTTGAATTCCGATTCAAGTCGTCATGGTCGCCAAAAGAGTGTTAGCCCTTCCGAGGAAAGACTAAGACTTGTCGTGGGTAAAGAGGAATGGGTATTCTGTTGTTCGATTATGATCCACCGTTCAGTAGCTTACGACTATCCGATTATTCGGAGAACCTCGGACTCTACGTAAGCCCCGTAATTTCGATCACTACGATTACTCCGATTAATCGTAGCTCCCGATTATTCGTAGACCCCGACTCCGACAGATAGACAAATAAGATGAACACAAGATGATAAGATGACGCAAAGCTCTTCTACTATTCACAATATCCGGACTTTTTACAATGCAAACCCCATGGTCTTATATACAAGTGTGGTGACCTTTCGGATCACCCAATCCCTATGTACATACGTCGGTTCAGATCTGAGACGCAACTCTCCGTTTTTCGGCATATCCGCATTTCCGACGGTCTTATTTTCCGTAACATTACGAATTTACGACTTGGTCGTAATTCTGTAATATCAGCCAACAATATATACACATGTCTGATTCATATTCGTTTTTATATGCATACATACATACACATAAATATTCATATATTCATGTATATCTATATGTGTATGTAGATTTGTATGTATATTTAGATGTATTCACGCATATTGATTTGTATATGAATAGATATGTAGATTTCAAACATTGTAAATAATAGTAATAAAGAATAATTACTAATAAAGAATTTAATTAGAGAAAGTAATTACATTCATATCCTTGGATCAATATAACATATATGTATTTTGGAGAACAATATGAGGGAATTAGATTTACACATTAAAGACTAAGTTTAGATAAAAGAAAGTTGAGAGATAAGGTTTGTACAACATAGATTAAAGAGATTAGGTTGGATATGAGAGAGATTAGAAATGAGATAGATCAGAAGAGATATTAGAAGAGATTAGGGTTTAGTAGAGAGATGAGAAGATATTAGGGTCTAGCAATCAGGTATTAGGGTTTTAGAAATAAGGTATCAGGGTTTTGGAAGTAGATATTAGGTTTTGATAGTTGAGATTAGGGTTTTCTTCTAGCATATGCTCTTTTTTCCCCCTCTTCTTCTATGCAAACCACTCCGTATATAGGTTTTGGAGTGGGTCGCCATAGAAAAAAATGCACGAGAAAAGAAAATGTAAGAAAAAAAAACAAAAAAAAGTAGAGAAAAATAAAAATAAAAAGAACGCAACATGGGAATTGACCCAATGACCTTTGCTTTTAAAAGTTATCAGCCATCCCTTATTAGCTTTATTATTTTATTTTTTTCTTGGGTTTTTCTGAGTCTTCTTCAACATTCTTTTTCTCTATGCATTTCATATCATGCGCCCGAAACATCAGGACAGCGTATATACTCGCGGTAAAGCTCGCATATATACATGGGACAATACTCGTGTATATATGCACAACAATATTTGCAGTAAAACTCGCGTTATACGCACGTCAATACTCCCGGCAATACTCGCGTATATATGTGTGGCAATACTCGCATTAAAACTCGCGACAAATTTTTTATGTTGTTTGCCGCGAGTTTTACCTCGATTTTTTTATAAACTTTTGCAGATCAAATTTCGTATCAAAACTTGTGACAAACTGACCAATACCTTGTAATGACTTGAGAAACCTTACTACCCATATTGGGCGACACGTTCCAATCACACGAAAAGCCGTCGTATCTCTGGAGAAACGTTCACTACTTGGTGCATGATTGGTTTTGGTGAATGGTCGAACTGAGAATGTGAGGTTAGGAGTCGCGACTTGTCAACCTAGATGTCTGGAGGAATGCTCATATTGAAGAGAATGTGGAATCCATCAAGTTGGCATGGAGCTCACCCGAATAAAGGAGTACAGGTGGCTCTGAGCGATCATACTGAAAGGGATGGTTTGGTTGTCGAATAGGGCAACAATCGGGACTATGCCCTACAGAAGTGCACTGTTACTCATTTGGGATGTTTCGAGAAACAAGTTCCGCTGTAAAACAGTGACAGCTATCACTCTTGACGAGCATTAAATGGAAATGGATCTCTAGCAATGTCCATCCATATGACATGCAGGATGGTACATTGTCACGAGGCCAATGTTGTAGAACCAATCTCATGAATTCCTTTGGTTTGTCTGTCTCTTTGTTTGCCAGTCTCTCTGTCTATTTGTTTGCTTGTTTCTCTAATATCTCTCTATCTCTCTCTCTCTGTCTCTGTGTCTGTTTTTGTCTGTCTCACACACACGCATACGCACGACTTGAGCTTGACTCTTGTCAAAGAGCAGCAATATCATTGAATCAAAATATGATTAGCATCAGACGGAGCTGATCAATGAGCCTCGTTTGCCATCATTGTAGGTGATCCACGCACACACACACACACACACAATCAGATGCAGCTATAGAATCTGAGCGTGTGTATGTGGGGTGGGGGGCAGGTGCTTGTATGCGTTTGAACTCGCCCTTACTTACCGTCTTCTTCTTCTTCTTCTATGTGTATAGAAGAAGAAGAAGAAGAAGAAGAAGAAGCGGAAGGAGCATGTTTCCTTGCCTTCTTGGCAAACAATGCAAGCAGCGAGCACCGACGATGCAGACAGACACGACAGACGGAGAAAAGCTCCTCCTCCTCCTTTTCCATGCCTTCTTCCATCGATCTTCTGAGGTGGGTTCCTCCTCTCCTTTCTCCTCCGCCTTCCTTCCTCCTTCTTCCTTCTCCTGCTTTTAATTAAATAAATCTCTTTGAATAACCAACCAAAGCAATCAGGTTCGGCAAACATCTCAAACGTTGTCAGAAAAATAAAGGAAACATCTTCTTCTTCTTCTTCTTCTTCTTCTTCTTCTTCTTCTTCCATACATTCGCCTCTTCAACTAGGTCTTTGCGCTCTTCTCATCTTTGATTTTTCTCCTTCCTCCCCCCCCCCCCCTCCCCCAAAAGGATTACGATCCATTCATTAGCAATAAAATAATTCCAAATCCGTGTTTATAAATCAATTCACGTACTCCCTCTTTTCTTTCTCAGATCTTAGAATCAAGGAAAGAGGAAATCCTTACCATGGGTTTGTTGTACACCAATGCCATGAGACCAGTTAGATCTTCATCTGAGAGGGGTAGCGTGCGTGTGTCCGTGTGAGTGAGCCAGAATTACTGCCTGACGTGGTGATCATTAAGATTTAAAGAAGATCTCTTAGAAGTCCCTTTGCTACTAGTATGCACACAGAAAAATCTGTGATCGGTCTATGGTGAAAGAAGCTCTTCTTCGAGGTGGGCCAAGAAATCTCAGATCTATGGAAGTATTCGACGGGCAGTGCTCAAGTGGTTGAAAGGCGAAAGACCTAAGTTCTAGATGAGCAGGCATACAGACTAAGATTGAGATCCATAAGTGGTGAAGGAAAGCGCCTATCTGAAGCAGGCATAAGGACTAAGATCCATCAAGAGAAAAAAAAACAATGTATGCTTCTGCCCTATCCTACCCCTATCACATGCCTCTGGTTGTCTTATTGAGAGGCACCATGATGATGATGATGCTAATCCCATCATGGTGGAGCTGCAATGCGGAGATTGTTCATTTCTCTCTCCACAACGACAGCCAAGGGGTTGTTCGCATCCACACCTTCGGATTTACTAGCACAGGTAGAATGGATCTAGTGGCGCTTCATACGGAATGGATTGGCAATGGTGTGAATGAAACAGATCCATCTTTGCTCGGCTTCCTTCTCATCACCGACGATCAGTGGACCCTTACGAACCTTCAGCTACGCGATGATCCTGCCCCCGATTGCGCACTGCAGACCTTCTTCGGATCTGCCATTGTCACATTCAAAGATCTCGGTGCCTTCAGCAGCAGTGATTCAGGCCGGTATAATGCTAGCGTCTCACCCCCGAATCCCGGCCTCTTCTCTCTTGTGTATATCAACTGTAACCAGGGTAGCCAAGTTTCTATGGATGCGACCATCTCCTTCTACAATCTAGAGGGAGAGGATGGAAGAAAAAATTACCTTTCAGATGGATTCACACGATTGCCAGCATTGTATTTCTCCTTTTCGGCCATCCATTTCTTGCTGTTCTTCGCTTGGATATATGTATGCATGAAGAAGCAACAAACCGCCCACCGCATTCACATCCTCATGGGAGCATTGCTGTTTCTTAAGGCATCCTACTTGCTCTCAGAAGGAGGAGATCAGGAGTATGTGAAGCAAACTGGGGTTGTCCACGGATGGGAAATCGCAGTGTATATCTTTGGGGTTTTGAAAGGTATAATGCTATTCACGGTGATTGTATTAGTCGGGACGGGCTGGTCTATACTCAAGCCTCATTTGCAAGGGAGCGAGAAATGGGTCCTTATGATAGTGATCCCGCTTCAAGTCCTGGCGAACATAGCCGAGGTTGTGATCGGAGAAAATGGGCCCTTTTCAGAAGGTTGGCTCAACTGGGGCCAGTTGATGTTTCTCATAGATGTCATCTGCTGTTGTGCAGTGCTCCTTCCCATCATCTGGTCCATCAAAAGGCTACGCACAGCAGCTCAAACGGATGGAAAAGCAGCTACAAATCTTATGAAGCTCACATTGTTTAGGCAATATTACATGGTGGTGGTGTGCTACATCTACTTCACTCGGATTGTTGTCATCGTGATTGCGAATGTGGTATCATATCGCTATACATGGGTTAGTGTGCTCGCCTCTGAAATGGCAACATTAGCATTCTATGTATTTACTGGTTACAAGTTCAGACCCACCCCCTTCAATCCATATCTCATGTTGGATGATGCTGAGCATGTCGTGGACGATTTGAAGGATGATGAATTTGAGCTATGAATATATGATGATATCGTCCATGGCAGCTTAGCAACCTTTGGATCCTTTGGTTTGTGCAAAAATTAAAAATAGGCTACACCCTAATAACTTGATTTGGAAAGGCATTGATTTGCCATTGGTTGATTTGGAATTGGTTATAGATGTTGATGGATGCTGAAGTCTATAACAAGGATGTATCTTAGAGTGTAATTCTTTTATTGAACAGATTGAAAATTTTTGATGGCCGGAATCAGACTTTCTACCTAAGACTTCTGATATTGAAATTTTGTCCTTTTTACTTCTCATACTTATATGCAAGAAAATAGGCAGAGGTCGAGATGGTCCCCTTCTGATCAACAATCCTGACTTTCAAGGAGCTCTTTCGATGAGCTGTTTAATGGGCCTTCCAAAGGAAGCCTTTTTTTTTTCCTAGTAATGCTTTTATTTGTCAAGTATATAATATAGTCCAATTGTTGCTCTATCAGGAGCTTCAAAATTACGATCAGATTCAACATTTTTGCAAGGTTCAAAAACTGTAATTCTATTTGGAAGTCTCTTGATTACGTTAAGTTTCATACCACAACTATCGTGTTGACGATTGATCGAGGTCCTTTCTGACATTGATCTCACATTCGTCTTGTTCTCCAATCCCTCGATAGAGCCAACACTAACAGTAGAGTAGGGTCATTTTAGCTCTATTTTCACCAATAATACCATCAGAGCCACAACAGAATCATCGAGGGGCCTTTGACACAACACATCCAAAGCCAGCTAAACCATACACTGACTGTACAGTTTGAAGCAATTACACCATTGCTCTATGGTTCAATATTCTATCAAAATTCAGTAGTCACCACTTAGATGTTCTGATTACATCAGTACATGTTCTAAATTCACCCAGATCCCCCATTGGCAGCGAATGTTTCTCCATTGAAATGTATCAAAAGCATCTAGCTTTACAGCCCTAGAGTTATTTATTGCATGGCACATTAGAGCAAAACAGACCAAAGGACTTTATGAAGATAAACTCGCATTGAAATAAGAATCACACCAGAAAGCTCTTTGTTAGTACAATTTGCCAACAAAAGATCGAAGAATCTTGACTGCATGTTTCATAGATTGTATCTCACCCATTTCAATATAACCCAACATGAATATGACAAGAAGAAGAAAAAAGAATGGCACAGTATACCGAACGGATGCCGCTCACCTCATGGATAACTACCCTGTTGTCGCTCAACTATGACCTTGGCAAAAGAACTCTCATAAGCAATTTTCCATGAACCATTCCTGCTAAGGGTCCGTGCAAAGTGTATATACCATGCAGAATTGTGCCCTTTTATGGTACAGATTCCTAGACTAAGCATATCTCTTCTAAGTCTCACAACAAAAAATAAATTGCCACCATAAAGAATGATTCCAGACCAAATCACCATTAATACAAATAGCTCCCATTAGTCGAGTCTCATTGCATCCTTGGTTGTACCTTGAGATATCCAACTCACTACATCTACTACTTTGGCCACAAACTTTCCAGGACTGCTTCCTTCTGAGCTCACAAAGGGAGAGCCAAGCTCTTCAAACATTTTGCTCAACATTCGCTTTAAATACTTGTTATCTCTAACAACCTGAAGCATGAACTCATCACCAGTAATTATTGCTACTTCCAAACTATCTTCTAATTCCAATTCATCTCTTGCCACGGATTCTTCCACAGTATTGAACCAATCAAATATTGCAGCTTTAGCTGCCCCAACAGAGAGATTCCGCACATCAATACTCCATTCGGTCTTGTTGAATTGTGGTTGACTATATCCAGCATATACATCTCTTGCTATACCCAATATTTTCTTCACCAGGCCTTTGTAACCTTTCTTCCACAAACAGTTCATGCATGCATTGTAAACAATCGCCTTGTCTTCGAGTTTCTCTGCATCTTTCCATTTCTCGAGGAATGAAATTACTGCATCAGTCATAATCTGTTCATTCTCACACTTCTCCAAGAAAATTGATGTTAGAAACTTGCAAACTTCCAAACTGCTTTGCTCTACTGCTTTTGCCAGAGGAGTTGAATTGTCTTTAAGAATACTAAAAGATTCAATTAGGGAACCCGATGCAAATGCATCTAATGATAGACCTTCTTTCTCAATCTCTTGCAGTAGAGCAGCGGCCTGTTTATACCAATTACCTTCAATATATAGAACTAATGCTGCCCCATAGGCAACCTCAGTCATCCCAAGTGAAGCTTTCCTCATGGAATTGTATATCTGTGCAACATGTCCACTCTTAATAATGATGAAAATACTGAATAAAAAAACTAAAAAGGACCTTTAATTTTCACGAATTCCAGAATACCCTTTCAAAATTTCCAATTCCAGAATACCCTTTCAAAATTTCCAAAACCCCCCCTCCTATGTCTTTTACCTTTTCATTCAGCAACCTAATGCTAAACAAATTCATGCTAAAATATGCACTCAGGTTTATTTCCGTTATATGAACTACTATATGTGGGGGTTGGCTCCTGGTCTCTTATAGACAATCCCAGAAACTGAAGTTACAAACATCAGGGAAGCCATAGTTTGTCAGAACATTATTGAGGAAATTATAGGAATAATTTGGGAAATTGGCGAAATACCAAGGATATTTTGGCGATTTTATGAAAGACCAAGTTACTCAAGTAAACTTACCTAAAAACTTCCTTTAAAACAAAATGTATGTTGTACTGTACCTTGTGCCCATCTCTGGTGAAGTTACGCTTTGTATAACAACGAATCATAGTAGTGCATATATGCAGATTCGGTTGAACCCTTTGCCTCACCATTCTTTGGTAAAGCTCTTCTGCTTTATCGAACTTCTCTACTATAGCCATAGCAGATATAATGGAGCTATAACTAACAGTAGTTGTCCTGTACCCATTTGTACGGATACTTTCAAATGTCTCAAGGGCCTCTTCATGAAGTCGTTGTTTCCCATACCCATCTATAAGCATGTTCAAAGACAGTGGTGTTGGTCTGATACCTAACTGGGGAAGCAAAAAAAGAAAAAGAAAAAACAGTTATAAATGGCTGTACATGACATTCGTACAACTGCAATAAGAAACTAAAGAACTTTAAGAAGAAAGATGCATTAACATCTTTCCCAAAGCTAAAGTGCCTTATCAGACAGAAAGAGAGACAAATATCTTCAAATGTGGCAGTTCATTGTTTGCAAACTAAGCTTAAACTACCAGATAATGTTACTCCACAGTTCAGTTGCGCACTCAACATGCTGGTTTCGATGTGCCAAACCTTCTACCTTCAACAGATTTCCAACACGGGACAATTTAAGATGTAATATTCCATAACTGTAGAGCAAAGGTGAAGGGACTGACCAACATCGTCACAGGTTATGTGCATGACCAATTGCTTTTGGTTGATCTATCATAGAACCTATCACATGCTCTGGCTAACACTGTACTTGAGCAGCCTTAAGTTATATGCTGAGAGAATAGTGTAGCTAAAAAACTTGTGATGGTTGTGATGTTTCCTGGACTTCCACAACTCCCATATGCCAGAACAATTATGAATACTAGAAAGAACAACTAACTAAAAAACAATTAATGGTTGCTGACAGGCATAATCAGTTTCTAAGATGGTGGTGTATCTCTATCTATTAGCAGTAACAACAAAAAACAACAGTACAAGAATAATGAATTGTGGAATATTTATATGATCTCTTCCATTTCGAGGATAATGAAGGGTCACAGCTCCTAAATCTGGTTAATGCCATTGTGCACTTTAAGAAATCTCTGAGAGGCACTGTCCCCAGAATCTCAAGGAAAAAGCAAGCTGTAGTTTATCTATAGACTGCATGATCTTGGCGCTATGAAACAAGGACATTTATATTCGCCTTCAATGTCTACATGTGCCATGCATCTCTAAGGGAAACCCTCAGATCTTCTAAGCGCATATCTAACAGACCTTCTATTCTGTAGAGGATTGTGACACCTCAATCCGTTGAAATCTCTATTATGTCATGATATCTGATCTGAAGTCTTAACCTGTGGTTTGTGAGAACATGTGTATCTTCGAGTCATGAGATTATTGAATGAACTCGCCAGATTGAATTGCCATGAATTGATCTCAAGAGTGGAACGAACATCTTCAGCTGACCGAGGAAATTGGTTCCCAATTCTCCCTTGTGTAATCCTCTTATAAAGCCATATCTGAGTATATAAATGGTGGATGAAAAGAAGGTCTAGATCATACTGGAAGGGAAGGCAGAATCTCTCATATTCAGGCCATGTACTTGAAACCACTTTCTGACTTGCGACTAGCATGAACATTCTTATTAACTCAGCAGGTTTCCTTTAAGCTTTAAACGCCTCGAGAGCTGATGTCACCCCGATGACCAGTGCTCATTCTCACCACAGAAATGGATTTCCAAGGGCCATGGAAATTAGAGAAAAGATTTTCTACTGCTGTATAGCAAGGGAAGCAAATCAGATAGCTGCATTATTATTATCTCTTGCTTTTTTGGCTTCAGTAATCAACCTTACCAATTCACACATGAAATCAGATCCACAATTTTCCAAAATATAATGGTAAAGTATATTTCATGTAACACCAATGATGCTACTCGATTTCACAGTAAAGGATGCAAAGCAATAGGAACCATCTAATAATCTACTTCCTCGTGTTAATTGTACTCAAATCACTTAACCTACATATTTGCTTTTGACTGACACTTCATTTTGGCAAGCCCATACGCACTTTATTTACCTCTTCAAACTTCAAGAACGTATCTTTAGCTTTGGTCATTAGGCCTGCTTTGCAATAGGCATGGATCAAATAATCATAGACACCAGCATTTTCTTCAATGCTCCACTCCGCCATTCGTTCTTTGAGTTCGAGGATTCGCTCATAATTGCCTCTCCTCCCATGAAGTTGCATAACCTTCAATAAATCCTGAGAGAACAAAGAATAACTTGTTAAAACGGCTAGGCACTTGCATGAATGAACATTATTATTGCACTCTATTAGCATACAGCAAGCCTGGGTCACTAACAAATCAAAACATTGTTTGATTTTGCGAGGCAGCCTCTATGAGGCATCCATAAGGCATTACTATATGGCATCCATAAGTTCTATAAAACAGTCATAATACATATTTGGGGTATGGTTGATTGGAGTTGTATGCATAAATTTGTTTATTTGTTGAGGAGTTGATAGCAAAATTTAATTATGAAGAGACAAATTTTAAATTATTGTATTTAAATTTCATTATGAAGAGGCAAACTTATTGTATTCAAAATTATACTTGAGACAAGTCAAAAGACCCTAAATATGTCCTAATCGACAAGATTAAATATAAATGCGGCGTCATTTCATCCAAGTACAGAACTTATGAGAGTTGGATATTTTCTACAAACGAGGACAGGCATTATGTATCCAGAGGAACATCACATATGAACTCACATGAGCAAAGAATCAGTGAGCATGCCTTCAAAATTGGAGTGTGACCAGAAACTAGCATTGATTCAAGGGTCTCTTCCACACCTTCAGTGTCTCGGGCTTCCCACTGAGCTGTGAGCAAGCTTCGGAAAATGGCCACATTAACTTGTACACCTTTGCCCATCAATTCCTTGATGATCTTCTTGGGCAGATCTAAATCAGCATTCTTTTGGTTCATTTGAACATGAGCAATCTGTAACATCAAATAGAAATGCAAAACCATGATTCTTTTTTTTCTCATGAAAAATTAACCAATGCTTCATCTTTGTCAGGTCAAAGTAAATCTCTTTAAAAAATGCAATTACAAACCACGACTAAGTTGATGGCTACTGTTTGTTCATTTAAGGACACAGTAAGACTCTCCAAAAGGTTATAGACATATAAACACAAATACATTATTACACTTGAATGCAGGTTTCTTTCTCCTCTCTGCACTATGAGCCCAAACCTCAAGCATTTTCTCATGCCTCTTGCTTGCAAAAGAGCACACATGGAAAAACACAAATACAAGTAGAAAAGGGCATGTGACTGCGCTCTCCTTTAGGAGTTTCATAAAGGCGAGCTCCCAAACCTTTCCTGTGTTTCATCAAACAATTATCATGTTCAACAATGCACTAGAATGGCTAAAAAAGCTCCAAATACCAAATTTCCGCATTGCTAAATCCACTTGGAGGACATTTTCAGTTTGTACTTAGTCCAAATTACTCTTCAAATCAAGCAAGTTTATTGGATGCATCAGGGCACGTGATGGGAAAACAGTCAAGAAAGTTCATATCAGGTTCTGGTGGGTTTGGAGATGTGCGTCCATTCATGAGGTACACCTAAACAAATCCTTCCTTAATGTTTAGTTTATTTTATTTCCCTGAATCAAGTTCTTGAGAATATATGGATGGCCAATTGTCCATAAACAAAGCCAGCTGGCCCAACGTCAAAATGCGGTCATTCTAAATAGTACTGATTTCGGATATGTGTCAGGGGTTTGCATGCAGCACTAGAGTTGTGCAGTCACTACAGAAGATGGCTACAAAGTTAAACTATTGCACCCTAGACCAGAGGAGCAAGACTGGTAAGGCATGATCAGCAAGTGCTCCAGTCCAAATATGTACTTGAGCGCATCAAATCGTGAAGTTATGCCTTACGCGATCACTTTCCCCACATAAAGTAGTTAAACATTGATAGCCAAATGCATTAAGAAAAATTCTTAATATGGAAGGATAGCCAGAATGAGCAAATCGTGGCTTACACAAAAAAATAATAATAATAAATCCTTTTTTTAGTTAAAATCCAATTAGAGAGCGTATGAAAACAGTGAAGGGAGAAGGGCGTATGACATGAAAAAGGAAATGGGAAGAGAATGGAAATTGAAAGTGCCAAAACATAGAGATAAAGAAAGAAATGATGGAACCCCCCAGAGCAGCTGCTTCTCCTTGAGGGGAAATTATATATTCAACCATGTATGGTAGAGCACATCCCTTGTCCACCATCTGGCGTTATTATCTCACAAACGCAATCATTCGCATCCTACTCTATGTGTCAGCGATGCTGTCTTGGGCTGTGCCCAACACGTCTGCACATCATAATATGCTACAATGGTCCACCTATGATGAGGTTCCAAAGCTTCCTTTTCTACTTTCTTTTCAAAGGCGAACATTTCTAAACACAATTATCTTGCTTTGAAACTTGTCTGCAAGAGCTTCACCTGGACTTACAATTCTAAAAAGGTGGAGGATCTTACCTTGTTCCAAGTTAGTTGGCTATATCTCGCTTTGAATCATTCTTTTACCCCGACACTTGAGGCATAAACACGTAACACCCGCACTAGTAAAATCCTCGAAAACTTATAGTCACTCACCAGCTCCACACTATGAATAATGACATATGAATAAAGGTTTCACTTTGGTCCTATAGGTCATTCCACTCCAATGACAATAGAGAGAAACACACCCTCTCTCTACAGTCTAAACCTTCGGAACCCTAAACCTAAATCCTTTAAGGAGAGACATGCATACATACGGTTATGAAAAACACAGAGAGAAAAGGCGATGAAAATGTAGCTGACCTTTTCATAAATGAATTGCTGCGGCTTGATGCCTTCCTCCTGCATCTCATGTAAGAGCCGTGCTGCGTCGATTGTCCGACCTGAATTGGCATACGCATCGAGCAGCATGTAGTAGAGCCTAGCATTAAGCTTTACACCAGTTTCTTTGATCAAAGAGAGTAATTCGTTGGCTTCCTCGAACTTCTTGCTTGTCAGGAGAGACTTTATGAGTGTTCTTTCGAGCCTCCGGTTGAGGGAGTCCTTATCATACACGGGATCTGGGGGAGATTCCGATTCTGATTCCGATTCCAAATATGGTTCTGATTGGGAATCTTTCAACGTTTGGTCTTCTACTAATGCTGTGGACTTCAGTGCCTTCTCTGAAAACGTTTCCAGGTTATTCTGTTCAGCACCTGTTCCTGGCGATTCCTCGCCTCCTAATACGCTTCTGCTCTCGTCGTTCCTCTGTTTGGCCCGCACCAAGCTCGAGACGCTCACTCTCTCCTTGAATATTTGGATCAACTTCCAGGAGATGTTCCAATCCGCGACTCCGAGACGGGAAACAAGGGCATTCCAATCAGAAACGGAAAGCGTGTGAAGCCAAGGTTCCACAGAGGAAGCCACGTCAGCGCCATCACTGGAAAGCACAGAGACGAGGGGCGAGAGATGAGAGAGATGAGGCGGAAGCGGAAGGTAGGCATCCTCCTCGGGGATGAGAGACGCATCCCCAGCGAGGGCGATGGTGTCTGGAGAATCGAGAGCGGTGCTTGTGGTGGCACAGAAAAGGGTGGCTTTCCTGGCATTGAGGGCGCGGATGTTTCTGCAACGAAATGTGGTGGAGGAGGGTAGATATGGTTCCTGCAGAGGCAGGAGGAAGAAGAAGAAGAAAGGGGAGGAGGCCGAGGAGGAAGCGATGGAGGTGGCAGCGGCAGCAGCAGCAGGAAGAGGCTGTATGAATCCCCTGCAGAAGGAGGAGGAGGAGGAGGAGGAGGAGGAGGAGGAGGAGGAGGGAAGGCGAAGTGTGGTGAAGGAGACGGAGGAGGGAGCGAAGCTCGGCATCGCCATCGCCATCGCCAGCGCACACGAGACACACAGAACAAAAACTTGTTGGATAAACGAAGGAAGAGAAAGACCAATCAATCCATCCACTACATACAAATCCTCACCACATTCACTAATTTACATTTTAACGCCAAAACACAACTAGAAACTACAGATTAACGCCTTGTTTTCTTAATCTCACTTAAAATCCCGCCCAATCGATTGATCAACACCAAATTAATTAGATTCGGAACTCGCCGACGATTGTTAATCGAGCACGGTAAGTAAGCAACCGCAGGATGATTCGGAATCGACGAACATGCGAAGAGATATGCATCGAAGCAATTAGTGAGCGAAGGAAGGATAGAATCGATTAGCGAGAAATGATTAAGACGTAATTCATAGTAGTAAGGGGAGGAATAAAATCAATTAGTTGGGCTTTAATTTTTGGTGAGCGACAGAACCAAGCGTTAATTTCTAATGTCTAGTTTTTGCAAGCATTAAAAGATAACTCATAAAAAATTTCGGTAGTTTTCCTTGATAATAGAGCTATTAATATTATCTTATATATATCCTAAATACATATACATGTGTTTACAGTTGCTAGTTGCTGCTAGGGAAACAACTTACATTGACACAGAATCGCGAGTAGCTTCTCAAGCATGGAGCAGAGGGTGATCGAAATCGATGATGAGGTCAAGCATTTCATGTCCTACCACCACCTCATTCCGACCTTTGTTTTGGCTCTCTCTCTAGGAGCATGGAAGAGGTTTGTCAGCTTCTGCTCTTCGAACAAAGGCATAGAGAGGCAAATCTAAGCTTTCTTCTGGGATGCGATCGATGACCATTTCAATGTCCTTCTATATGGCATGGAGTGACAAGGCAAGGGTGAGCAAGAAAGAGGACAATATAGAAATGAGTAAAGTGGATAACACGAATAATGAAAACGAAGTTACAAAACAGTAGTAAGGTAGTTCTCTCAATCAAGAGTCATGACCCTCTCCCCATATGACTAATACTTCACTAGTTAGACGTTTGGACACTTAGCGACCACCCATATGTTAATAATAGCCTAAGGTAAACCAGTTGTTAATGTTAAAGCTAGTTATTACTACAACCTAATATCTAACCTAAATTAGAACACACACTACCCACCATACCCCCATGCAACACTCTCCTCGGCTTGAAAGAGTTTTGCCCCGAAACTGAATAGGCGGATTTTTTGAGAGGTGTCTCTTCTTGCAAAGCAATGTCTAACTCAATACAAGCCTTTATTCCAAAGTAGAATAACAAGATCTTAACAGTTCTTCATGCATTGGCAAAAGCGTTGATTTTGGAACACACGCTCGATTTCCCATTTGATCATATCATGTACCCCGACCTTCTGAATGCGATGTTTAAGCACTTGAATAGGAATGAGTTGCATTGGGTTTGTCCTTCCCCAAACTCCATCTTTATTGAACTTGCGCGACAAACTAATGTGAAAAACATCATGTATTTTAACAGATTCAGGTAGAGCCAATTCGTAGGAGACATCGTTATACACCTCAAGCACCTCAAATTTATCATTGAATTTAGGTGTAAGTGGCTTCAGTAAATTTTGTATGAAGTCTGTGTTTGTTGAATTGTAACTGCATCTTTACTTTGGACTTCTCCAAACTATGCTTTGCCTTTCCCCATGGATTTTTCCATTGAAGCAAAAACTGACGAACACCTAAATCCTGTGGGGAGAACTCCACCTTTGCCTATACTGCACTGCACGTAAGTGGTATCAGCACATCATTCCCAATGCTTAGTGTGAATGGAGCAAAACCTATTGCAGAATGTTTTGCAGCATTATAACAAAATTCCAGCACATCCAACAAGTCTAACCAGTTCTTTTGATCTTATTGAATGTAACATTGTATGTAGTCTCGGTTGACACGTTCCGTTTGTCCATCTGTCTGAGGATGGAAAGCAGATGATAGCCTAAGCTCGGTGCCAAGACACTCCTGCCGAAAATTACTAGTGAACCGAGATTCCTGATCAGAAACAATAGCATGTGGTAACCCATGATACTTGAATACATGCTTTAGGAAAAGCCTTGCCACTTGTACTGCGGATAAGGGCGGTTTTGCTGGAATGAAGTGAGCATGCATTGAGAAACAATCCACCACTACCATGATGATTGTATGAACTTTCGAAGGAGGAAGATCCACGATGAAGTCCATGCTGATGACCTGCCATGGACTTGAAGGCACCGGCATTGGTTTTTAATAACCCAAATGCTTTGGAATTGGCGCTCCGAATCTTTTGACAAGTAAGACAAGTTCAGACATAATAATTAATATCAACTTCCATGCTTGCCCAGTACTATTGCTTGTGTAGGTTGTGAAAGGTTCTATTTTGCCCCGGATGCCCCAATAGCTTGCACTCAAGCGCCTCCCTTAGTAGTTGAAGTCGTAATTCTGTGTTGCTGGTCACAAACACTTTGTCCCGCAAAAACATTGTTCCAATGGAGAAGCTATGGAGCTCAAATTGGGAATGAACTTGCGGACAATGCGAATCCCAAAAATTGTTGCACTTCTAACAACCTCCTAGGGACGGGCCAATGTTTGAAAGTTTCAATCTTTTGTGGATCCATTCGTAAGCCATCCTTCCCGATGATGAAACCCAAGAACTCAATTTCTTGCAGAGCAAACTCACAATTTTCTAGTTTAGCAAATAACATCATTACAGGCATGCAGAGAAGCCATCTGGCTTTAGTGCCTTACATCCAACCTGCAAATCAGAAATCCATCTACACCACTAATCCTCTACTGCGAGAGTCAGAATGTGATCCAGCTAGCAAAGAATCATGTTTTCCATGCGAAAATGAAGCATATAGAGGTTTGGTTTCATTTCATTCGTGAGTCAGACACCCACGGACGGGTGGACCTCCGGAACGTGGACATTGTGATTAACATTCCCGACAGCCTGACAAAGCCTCTAGAATCAACTCACTTCCAAACCCTTCTGGGATTGATGGGACTACGAGCCGAGCTTCCAAAGACGACCCTACATAGCCCAATCTATCATAGTGTACCTCAACCCCTATTTGTACTTCTTACCATTGTACTGAAATGCTTTCACTCGCATGGAAGTTAGAGACAAACTTAACAACAATAGAAGTGAAATGAATGGCACAAGATTTACGTGGAAAACCCCATCATAGGGTAAAAAAAACCACAGGATAGAAAATTTCACTATAAGAGAAAAACAAAATACAATCATGGAATGATAGAACCTGATATGGTATGGGCGTGTGCTGAAACCACGATTTCAGCCAAGAGCATCAAACCCTAGTGCGTAGATATCTATCTCCCTATGAAGCTTCCAAAAAACTTCTCTAGTTTCTTTTCTATTTTCCTGTGCTTCACACTTCTTCCTCTCTCTCCATTAGCTTCCGAGTATTATCTCTCACACAGCCACTACTGTGTTATTCTCACTCAGTCGTTCTCTGTGTCACACTTCTAGTTTCACTACAACTTCTTCTCTACTTAACCCTTTTATCTCTAGGGTTCACTCAAAAAATACTTTTAGTGATTTATCACACATACATAGGCAGCGAACGTCACTCTGCATATATATATATATGATCGCCCAACATGCTTATACATATGAGCACACATTAGTGTATCATCTGAACTCCTCTTCGGAGTCTTCTTCCTTGGTGTGTCTCAGCTCTTCGGTTGATCACGGCCAGCTCCTCTTCGTCTCGGCTGTGCCGAGTCACGAGTCGGCCTTTCAGCCGATTCCCCCTCCCCCCGTAAGGAGGGACAATATTACACATGTACTTGAGTCTACTCGTAGTTGTGATGTGTAAATGAATGCGTATACGTACTCACATGTATAAGTGTGAGTAGCTAGAGACTTAGTGTGTGTGTGTGAAAGGATTGAAGGGCTGGGTATGCCCCTCTTCACATGTTATTGTAATGGGCAAGAGATGTAATTATAAAAACTCAATAAGGGTGAAATGAAAAGGCATAAGGAGTTTTTCTCTCTCTCTCATGTTCCAGCCATCTCTCACTGTCTCACGTTCAACCCCCTTTGGGTGGGGTGTGGTGCCACTCTACGCTCCACTCCCCACCCCACAACACCATTTTGGCGACCCTCATTAGAGAGGGGAGGAAGCCAATAATGCGGCGGCGGTTTTAGACACTACAAGGGATATGACTATTTGACGCAACACCGATGAGACTCGTCCCTGGCGCTTCATATTGGACGCGAAATGTGTCTAAATATTGACGTGCAATTACGACAATTTTGACACAACTGGTTCATGATATGTCAAATTTGACGCGTTGTGCATGTAAGTTTTGACATGAACTTTCCGCCAAGTTTGCCGCACTGTTCACACAAAGTTTGACGGAATGTTTATTGCATACATTGACGTATAATCAAGGAAGGCTTTGATGCAAAGTTAGAAGAACGATTTCTCACATGTTGAACACAATTTTTATCAAAAGTAGC
This sequence comes from Azolla pinnata, assembly GCA_037176905.1. Lineage (NCBI taxonomy): Eukaryota > Viridiplantae > Streptophyta > Polypodiopsida > Salviniales > Salviniaceae > Azolla > Azolla pinnata. The sequence goes on from JBBBWG010011624.1 coordinate 17,972, forward strand.
TTCAGTTTTGATATGATTGTGTCGCCATTTTTTATGCGAGTAGTTGGCATAATAGATGCATGTTTGTCGTGGGGTTTAACACGATTGTAGATGCATTTATTGAAATCGATGGACAGTTGGTGCCTAGATGAAGCTGGTTGATGTAAAACATTTGGCACTTGGTTGACTCACTTGATAATTTGGTAATTACTTAATGTATAATTATTTGATCTTAGGCATATATAATCATCAATTGATCAACTGTCATTATACAAACTTATATTTCATGAGTAGTATTGGTTAACAAAATTATCAGTTACAATGTATGTGTTGATATAAATGAAACAATTAGGGTTTCATTAATATCTATCTCCCCAAATCCAAAATCAATACATAACTCTATTGATGCATCAGTGCTGATGGGACCTAAGCCATCTTAGTGTTCATCATCACTGTTGCCATCAGATAGATCTGCAATATCCTCATGATGAGGTGATGGCTGATTGGTGCAATGTTGGTCGTCACCTGATTCGCCTGTAACATTATCAACAGCTCCAACAATATTTAAGTGCATGTAACTGACCACACTCAAGCGTTTTCACTTGTGAATCAAACGTATTCCTAGCTACCCACACATATTGCAAATCATTAATGTCAACTATACACAGTAATGAATGGAAGACCGACTTTGTACTCGGTTAATCAAGGATCACATACCACCACTTCTTGTGAGGAACAGGCTAGAAAATTCACCTACAAAATAAAACAATAGTGTATATATGATCAGTTGTAATATATATATTATTCACATGAAATTATAATAAATAACTTGCAATTGCATCTTGCTACCTGTTCACACTACGATGGTAAGATAAATGTCCCCTCTTTGGCACTACACAATTTTGTGGAGTTGATTGTTGTAAAACCAGTGACATCTAAATTGATTGAACTTTGCAAAACCTTACCGATCACATCTTTAAGCCATCGTACATCATATACGTATATATCAAACCTTCGAAAGTCTAGCTTTATGATGTGTTGGGTAATTCCACAATATTCTTATAGTAATCCATTTTCCCCCTCAAAGATACTGATCACTCTACAATTTGACGTATCAGTTTTTGTCAATGCGATAACGAGGGCCATCAGTCCAGATTGCATTATAATAGGTAGACTACAAAGGCATGAAAATATGCTGAATAATTAAATCTAATATAAATTAATTAATAATTCTCAATCAATAATATTATGATTAGAGATCACATATGATGGTGCTACGACCCATTGCATATTCCCATTTATCCTTTGATATGGATGCACTACGCTCATTCTCCTCAAGTTGATCTAGCTCTCGATGCACCCAATCCGTCGTGATGGTCTTCGGAAATTCAATGACATGGTTTAGTAGGGGTGCACGACGACCATAATGACGATAGATCTGGCCACGCTCTCGGTCGATAGATATATGGGTGTCATGGTACTTGACCACCGATGGCCGTACTTCAAGACGAAAGAAAAGGTCGGGTAAACTACTTAGCCTCAGCTGGGATCTGCGTAGGGGAGTCTTGCACAACACAAAACACGTTTTGGTCAGAGGTATTAGAATCTTTCAATGATAATTGTCTAACAAATACTAAACCTTTGGTACTACAGGTCCAGAGATCAACAGGGTGGGAGTGTCCCGTAGATGATATAACTACCCATGCGTTGTGTCAAATTCATGAAGTTTCTGTTGAAGAGAAGTGCAAAAGACCAGATGAATATGTTGGTCCATCCAAGAAATATGATACAAAAAGCACTAACCGACAAGAAGAAAAAAAGATCAGAGTCGAAAAGGGGAAGGAGAAACTCAGCCCAACGTATAAACGTGCTTTAGATATCGAGCAACAAACAGATCTGAAGAAATTACTTGAAGAAAGGGTTCTTGATAGCTTAATAATTTTCACTTTGAGAATTATTAGGCTTCGCGAAGAAAGAGTTTCATGAACTAATTATTGACCTTGTGAAGAGAAAGAGGCATTTCCTAGAAGAGGTGGGTCATTTAGAAGTAAACACCAACACCATTTTTATGAGTGATATTGATAATTTTGATGTCCCATATTCCCACTATGCCAACAAACATTGGGCACGTGAAACCACAGAGACATCAGTTCAAATCGGGAATGTCAAGGAGCCAATGATTGCATTGATTGACCATGGGTCCGAAATAAATTTGATGTCGCGAGACTTCTACAAAAGAGGGAAATGACCTATCAATACTTATCATGGATGGAGAATAGGAGTTGTGACAAAAGCAATGAAAGATTTGTATGGAGCTTGCCCCGATGTTCCAGTGAAGATTGGAGATGTCGAAATCGGACAAAATTTCTTTGTACAAGAAGGGGCATCGCATGAAGTAATCATAGATCAACCCTTCATTACATCATCCCGTATAGAAAGGACGGTTCTTGACATTGGTGTCGTGCCGTACGGCGTCGGATCTTTGCGCGAGTCGGGTGATGACCACCGGGGTCCTTGACGAGGAGAGGAAGAGATTGGAAAGAAGGGAGCAAGAATG
>JBBBWG010011635.1:9072-20489 GCA_037176905.1 Azolla pinnata
CTGGCAAGTTACTAGTTTTCCATTGAAGTTGCTAGTTTTCTATGAAAGATATCATGGTCTCGATCGAGTATGGTTTGCCTGAACTCCTATTGGTGCTGTTTATAACGCACGGTGTCATCAGGGCGCCGATATGTAAATCCATTCGATTTTTCAAAGGGGTTCGAACCGCGGTTTTCCAAGTCACCTAGAGCTTGAGAAAGCTGAGAAAATTTATGAATTGTTGTCCAAGGAGGATTTACTGAGGTAAGAAGCAAGAGTCATCTTTGTAACTTCAGGTTGTTCAAGCATGATATGCTTTGCTGGGGTTCCACACAATTTGATGGTTTCTCACCTGCTCATTTTCTGATGCTTGACTGTGAGCATTATCATCATCCACAACTAGCTTTGTCCGAGGGAGGCAAGGCTAAGGTTAAGTCGATGAATTTAGAGGAAATGCCCAAGTTAATGTGTTTGTAGAGCTCCACAATCCAACATTTGACCCTGATATCATAATTTGTTCCCCTCGTTGCTCGTAGATTCTCTTCTCTCCATTTGCTAAATTGAGTGTATCTTCGTTTAAGCCCTTTCTAGCAACTTGGGGGGTGTTGTAACTTTGCGCAGCGTTTCACAGGCCACAATGGGCAAATTGTTGATGAGTGTAGTGAGGCAAACATATGAGGCTTGAGGGTGGTTAGGGGTAAGCAATTCACAAAATATACCCAAGGATATATTCGCTATCTCGTTAGAACTTAGGCCAACTGCAATCGAATGAGTGGATGCGCACTCTATAATCTTTGATAACCGATTAGTAGAGAGGTGTTCAAAAACGGTGTTTTTATTGAACAGGCTAGTTTTAGCTGTGTTAAAACATGAGGCCATGGTAGAACAAATGGGTTCTTGTCTGATCAACAATCGTGATTCACCTTCTCTTCCAAGGTATCAAGGCAGTTCGATCCATCTTGTATATTCCTCCTGCTCTGCGCGATTCCAATCTATCTTCTGTTCCTCCTATTCTTCTTGGCTGATTTCGCCGATCATCAATCATGATTCAGTTTCATCTCTCATGAATCAGGGCGATCCGATCCATCATATATTCCTCTGATTCTGCGCAGTTCCGATCCATCTCCAAAGTCCCTCCTGTTTTGCGCGATTCGACCGATCCGTCGATTCGGCCAGCGAACCGTTTCTCTGTAATGTGTCGTCCGATTAACAATCGCGATCCGATCCAATTCATCTTCAACTTTTTGTTTTTTTTCGATTCGATCAATCTGATCTGTCGATTCGATCAATGAACATTTCTCTCTAGAGTGTCTGTTTTGCCTCGTTAAGAAGATGATTTGAAGCAAGGTTTGCTTTTCTTCTTGGTCTCAAATTGAGGGCAAAGCTCAAGAGCTCTTCTCTTTCCGAGAGACACGAGCGAGGCCATGGCCTGAGGGTTTTTGCCAGAGCTCAGAGCGACATCTCCTTCACAGCCGTGCTCGTGCAGACAGACAGAGAGCGCGGCAGAAACGAGAAGAGACTATGTTCAAGCGTAACATCCGTCTGAGGCGCGAGTACCTGTACCGGAAGAGCTTGGAGGGGAAAGAGCGAGCCCTCTACGAGAAGAAGCGAAAGATCAGACAGGCCCTCGAAGGTTACATCTCAGAATACACACACACACACACACACACACACACACATGGAAGTTCTCGTGGTTTTCTTTCTAGACGAACCTAACTCCATCTCGTTTTCAAGAGGGGAAGCCCATCCCGACCGAGCTACGCACTGAGGAAGCTGCCCTCCGCAATGAGCTCGAGCTCGAAGATGACCAAACTGCAGGTGTTTCCTCTTTCTGGCTTTATCCTCCTTCACAACTTTGCTTCTTATTCGTTCTTGGACTGTAAGCTAACCAAAACATTCAGCTCTTTTCATCGTTTTCTTCACCCCTTTTAATTTAGCATCTTCTAGTGTAAAGCCACGTGAACTGTGAAAATGCATCTGGTCACCAACACCTAGTCTTGAAAGAAAATTCAAACATTCCAGGCATTTCTCATGTGATGCCTCACCTAAAGAGCTCTTCAGAAATTTCTCTAATATTTGGCAGTCTCATGTTTAATGTAATCTATTTTTTCACATTATATTTGTCTATGCAAGATCTTTCAAGCCACATTGATGATGAATATGCACGTGCTGCGGAAAGAGATCCGAAAATTCTGCTGACTACTTCTCGAGAACCAAGCAGTCGGTTGTCACAGTTTGTAAAGGCAAGTACTTCTGTTCTTCCTGGCTTATTAGTTCATATGGCTGCTCGCCTTCTTCACCTCTGGTTTAATGTCAAATTCTGTTGGTATTGTTATGCAGGAGTTGAAGATTGTTTTCCCAAATGCACAAAGGATCAATAGGGGTGGCCAGGTGCATTGAAGCGTCCATATCTTTTGTGCTACAAATCTGCCATTCTTTCATCATTAACTCAAATTATAGTTCTGATTTATCTCAAGGAATGATAGCTTGTGTAAGCGCGCTATCCATACATTTAGGTATTGGGAAAGGCTCTGAAGGTTCAAGCCAAATGATTCAGCTCCTTACCAATTGAAAATATATGTGTATCTATCGACCTATCTATCTGTATATCTATTGATATACATTCTTGTTCAATTGTTTGATTAAATAATTTCTGATTTATGTGGTTCTAGCTAAACACTTTATAATATATGAAGTTCGTCACTGTCTCTTGATTTAAAGCTTCGATTCTAACAGAATTTAACTTGCCAAGAAATTTTGAAACCTAGAAACCTTAGGCGTTGCGTTGCAATAAAATTGTGAAATTTGACATGAGGGTCTAAAGTGTTGCAAAAGCAGGAAGTTCTGCAGAATATGGCATTCAGAATTCTGAAATCGAACCAAATAGATCTGGTTTGGGGTTTATGATTATGGTTGTACATAATCACCCAAGTCACTCAAGGTCTCAACCTGCTGAAGCGTTCAGCTGAAGCCAAGATGACCTCCAAAACTTAAGTTTGAACGAATTTCAACTTACTTGCAACCGGACTAACCAGCGCTAATCTGTGTGTTGCCAGCTTGAGCTTTCAGGTTGCATAAGTAAACGCTCAAAATGCTTTAGTATGCAGAAATGTGCTGGACTGCAGCTTAATTAATGAAGTGTCATTACCTGCATAAGTTTCGTAAATATATTCTCTTTGTTGTGTAATCATGTATGACTGCTAAAACAGTTCCACAAAGGAAAGATTGTACCATTAGATTTTGTAATGATATAGATTCTAACAGCAATCAGGAATATACTTGGGACAGTTGGGTGTGCGAAACTGTTTTTTTTTTTCCATGGGATTGATTTCATGTTATTCTACATTCTACGATGAACACTGTTTTACTGTTCATTTTAACTTCAGAGTCAACTTGGTGATAGATGATCAATTGCTTGAATAATGAAAAAGCGTTTTTTCCACGTTTACTCATTAAGCTTGCTTGTATTGCTTTCTTCCTTTTCTCCCAGGTGATTAGAGAGATTGTGGAGGTATGTCGAGCAAATGATTTTACTGATATTGTAATGGTTCATGAACACCGTGGTGAACCTGATGGCTTGATAGTTTGTCACCTGCCATTTGGACCAACTGCTTATTTTGGGCTTCTCAATGTGGTGAGTTTTTTTGAAATTTGTTTTCACATTTTTTCATATTTGCTGCTTTTAAAATGACTTTTAAAAGATTTGCATTGTTGCATATATTCGATTCTGCATATCCTTTAAACCGACTTTCTTTATTGAATTTATTATAGATCTAGGTAGTCAATATCACGCTTGAGTGTGTAGTGTGTAACCTTGATGCTAACGAATATACCACCAGAGACTGACTGTTATCCCATCTGCTCCAGGTTACAAGACATGACATAAAAGATAAGGAAGCGCTTGGGACTATGTCTGAGGCTTATCCCCATATTATCATGGATAATTTCAATACCAAAGTAAGGTTTATCCCCATATTATCTTGTGTTTTTGCATAGCAAATAAAGTTGAACCATATTAATTGATTGGGTTCACTATTTGGATTGTAGTTAGGTTCAAGGACAGCAAATATCTTAAAGCATCTATTTCCTGTTCCAAAACCTGATTCCAAACGAATCATCACTTTTGCAAATCGAGCCGATTATATCTCTTTCAGGTAATCTCTACTTTTTACGTTTTGAATTTTTCAGATTGCTTTCAAATTGCCATTATCAACTAGTGGATTATGATTCTTCTCTAGACACCATGTCTACGAGAAACCTGCAGGAGTCAAGTCTATTGAACTGAAAGAAGTAGGCCCAAGATTCGAGCTTCGGTTATACCAGGTAAATTTTCTGCAATGTCATCAATAAATTTGAGCTATAGTGGGTGTTGCATGCTGTTCCTACTCTTCCCACCCAAATGATAATGTTCTTAGTACCCGCCTAGTTGTTTGCATGTGGTTGTTTTCTCTCTTCCTTATAACTTAGTATCATTTCGAACCATGTGATTATAATTTTCTTCTGTGGAACTGAACTTGCAAGGCAACCTAAAAACTCTCTCGCCAGTTTTTTTTCTTTTACCATCTCTTCGTTAGAATCATGGGACCATATCTTCCATTCATATCCTCGAGACTCTATTAGCTCAGCTGTCCCTTTAGAACTATGTAATCGTATGCTCTTATGTCCACTCTCTTGCTTTTGCTGACTTGCATGAATCTGCACCTTATTCTTATGCCTCTACTTAAATTCAGTGGCTCTTTATTTTTTCTGTGTCGTGTAGTGAAACGAGAAGGTGCTCCTTGAATCACTCTTTGGCCTGTTTCTTTCATTGTAATTGTTCTTAATCTGATTTTTGGACATGATGGCTGTACTTTGCTTATATCAGATATCTTCAGACTGAGCATTTTGAATTTTCTTTGTCACTGCCCGATTTTTTTGACTCATTATACTCGGACTCGTTGATTTCATATGGATATTGAATTTTAATCAACGTGACAGTAAGGTGAAGCTGCCTGCACTATTTGGAGTCATTCTTTGTAACTTGTGGGCAATGTTTGTTTTCAGATAAAGCTGGGGACAATGGATCAGACAGAGGCTCAAAACGAATGGGTCATCCGGCCATACATGAATACTGCTAAGAAACGCACAGCCTTATAGATGTCCAATCGCAGCCCCATGCCATGCATCCATACTCTTTGAAGGAAAGAAGACTCCACAGTGGATGTTATTACCAGTACGGTGTAACAACAGGATAACCAATTTTGTGGTATCGGAAGAGGTGAATTTTATTTGTAATCTACACATTTGTTTCAACTCAAATTTGTTGTGCACACACTCTACATGGACAATTTTAAGATGACATTACACTTAGTTGTTACTGCTCTTGGTTGATGAATGGTTCGCTAGTCTGATTGATGTCTCTATTAGACGCTTGTGTTCGTGTTCTGGTGGGGCTTGTAGATCCAGATCTCTCGTCATTTTTGTTTTTGGCCAGGTTATAAGGAATCCAGAGGATTGTTGTCCCTTAATTTCTTTGAATTCTGAATGAACGTAAGTCGGGTGCTGCATTAATTAAATCCAGACTCAATAAAAAGTTTTGGTACGCCCTGCGGGCGGGTCCATAATTGAAATTCTACACTAGATTCTGCACTTTTCCACAAGTCTACGTTTAAAGATTAGTGCTCAAGAGTCTCACATCTAGTAACTTGCCTCATTAGAAGTGCATGTATCTAAACATTTTGTATTCGGCTCAATATGTTGTATATACTAGATGCAGTGTTCGCTCGATATGTTTTTAACATTTTGTATTCTGCTCAACAATACTGGATGGACATAGAGTATAATGTCTTGAAGCAATCTTTGAAGTTTTTAACGTAGGAGAGGTTCGCTTCTCGGAAAAGCTTTAGCAGACAGAATTTGATGATTCTGAGAGGACATACATGTTGGTTGGACCGGCTTTCGCTTGGAAGTTACTTGAAGCTTATAGAAAGTGAAGCTTAGGAGGGATCAACAGAAGAAGGGGTGTTAATGACATGAGATTTCCTATTGCTAATTACGTGAGTGGGATCGTTACGGATGATCATTGAACGTTGGATGATCATCGAACAGTGGGCTGTTTTCCGCGTAAACACATAACCCTAATAGTCACGTGATGATGATGATGATGATGATGATGCTTGAATTGGTATCTTGCATGTGCTTGCTTCTACGCATGTGTGTTGCAGAGCTGTGCATTTGCACATCAGGTGTTTGCCTCTACTAATGAATGATTAACGTGTACGTCGTGCTTCCCAAAGAAACCTGCAGCAGAATGATGATGAATGGTCCCCATCCCATGCATTCATTCATCGCACACGTCCACGCAAATCCGATCTATGAATCTATCTTCAAGTCATATCATACGTCTGCTATAATTGAGTCGGAAAACACGCAGCGATCGATGGCGATGTGTCGTTTGGTGGATGGATCGCTTCCAAACTTATGCAGAGAAAGTGCGTGTTTGTTGGTTTGTTTGGTTTGCAAGGATGATCGATCCGGGCTTGGAATTCTATGCAGGAATTTCGGGAGGAAATCCCCCACGTGTGTTATGTATGAATGTAGAGAGGGCAGCTGTCGGATCAGACGGCACGTATTTGGGCGGCACCGTCAGCGCGAATATTGGGCGGAATCTATGCAGAGAATCCGGAATCTTTGGAATGATGGAGTACGCACATTTCCTTCCTGCCAAGAATCATTGCCTGCAAGAAACGTATACAGATATTATTAGATCATGTTGAAGGTCATCGCCGGATTTGAATCTCCGTATGATCGATCGATCGATCGATCGATCGATCATCCCCCTTTTGAGGCCGCCGCCGCAGTATAAATTGAATCAAGAAAGGCTGGTGATCAAATCGTGTGAGATCGCTTCCAAAGAGGTAACTACTATATAATAGCCGGCGATCCGATCTCTATTCGCTTTGAAATCCTGTCGCCCTCCCTCAATTCCGTTCAGATCATTGGGCCTCTCAATTCCTCCTCATCCTCCTCGGACTCTGAAATCATCGGACTCGAGGATTCCTCCTCATTGATCCCGGGGGCCAACATCCTCCGAAGACCTCAAAATTCTCTTCGATCAGATTTCAATCAGCTCGATAATCGCTCACGGCCGGGTAAATCCACTGCTGCCGATTGATTTACTAGCAACGCCCAAGTGCTTCGAATGTTGCAATTCATGCGGCATGCAACGAGTAATTAAAATCAAGCAGAAAGAATGCATGTCAATAATTGACGACTGGGTACTGCAGTTGGGATCATTCATTCATTCATTCATTCATTGAGGGATTCATTCGCCGATTAGCAATTATCTGATCATCATCCGCCTGCGCGAAGCCCGATCATCAGCGTTCAATCGTCGGTATTCACATTCAAGCGTGACTCCGGCTTCAGCGAAGCCCGATCATCAGCGTTCAATCGCCGATATTCGCATTCAAGCGTGACTCCGGCTTCAGCGAAGCCCGATCATCAGCGTTCAATCGTCGGTATTCACATGCAAGCGTGACTCCGGCTTCAGCGAAGCCCGATCATCAGCGTTCAATCGTCGATATTCACATGCAAGCGTGACTCCGGCTTCAGCGAAGCCCGATCATATCATCATCATCAACAACTATCAGCGGCAGCAGCAGCAGCAGATTCACCACCGGCGACAATCAGCCAGCAGCGACAATCAGCCAGCAGCGACTATCTCTGCAGTAACTGGCTACAGATTGATCGATCCATGGCGGCGCCGTCGGCTGCAGCTGCAGCAGCAGAAGAAGGAGAAGAAGGAGAAGAAGAAGAAGAAGAAGAAGATTCAGAAGAAGAAGAAGAAGAAGATCCATATCCACCACCTGCAGCAGCAGCAGCAGCAGCAGCAGCGGCATCGTCGTCGTCGTCGTCGTCGTCACCATCATCATCATCATCATCATCATCATGGGTAGTGGGGTGGATCGAGGAGCAGCTGCGGCGGAAGGAGCGGTACGAGGGCAGCCTGAGCGGCAGCTACGCGATGACGGCGCTGTGGATGGGCGGGCACAGCATCTTCCGCGTGCCACGGCAGCTGCGCCAGGTGAAGCCGGCGGCCTACGAGCCGCTGGTCATGGCGCTGGGGCCCTTCCGCAAGGCGCGCAAGCTGCTGCGCCCCTCCCTCACCCAGTCCTTCCTCACCATCTCCGCCGCCCACCTCCTGCTCCGCCTCCACCGCCTCCGCCCCGCCGACTTCCACGCCGCCTTCCTCCGCCGCGTCGCCGCCTGCTGCCGCCGCCTCGGCTTCCTCCATGCCGCCCCCGGCATCCGCCGCCGGAAGCCTCGCGCTCCGCCCTGCAACAAACTAGCGCCGCCGACGATGCCGACGATGCCTCTGGAGGTGGAGAAGACACGCCAGAAGGAGATCGCGACGGCGACGGCGATGGAGACGCCGCCACATCACCCGGCGCCGCAGCCGAGGAGGCCGGAGACGGCCGTGGCCATGCACCCGCCGCGGAAGAAGCTTCCGCCGGCCTCCCACCTCGCCGACTCGCGCGCTGCGCTCGCCCACACGCTCGCCAAGCACTACGAGCGCCTCCCGGCCTCCGACGGCGACGGCGACGGCGACGGCGGCGGCGGCGACGAGCTGCTCGCGCTGCTCCTGCTCGACGCCTCCTTCCTCGTCTGCTTCTTGCTCTACCTCAGCGCCGCCGGCACTAGACGTCGTAGCGCAGGGCGAAATACCGCGGAGAATCTGACGGAGGTTCGTAAGACGAAGGCGGCGGCGGCCTCCCCCGTCGTCGTCGATCAGATCGCCGTCAACAGCAGCCGCAGCAGCATGATCCGCCAGACTACCAGCTCCATCCCTGCTTGCTCCGCTCTGATCCGCACTACGTCGTCGGCGACCTCGCCGACGCCGCTCATGGCCTCGGACGCCCATGGCGCCTCCTTGTACCTCAGCCTGTCGGCCATGCCCGGATTGCAGAGCCGGCGTGACGATCGATCCAGTGCTTCTTTCTCTTCTTCTTCTTCTTCTTCTGCTTCTTCGTCGTCGTCGTCGTCGTCGTCTTCTTCTTCCTTTCCTGCTGCTGATCCTTCTGCTTCTGATTCTCCTTCGATGATGACGATGACGGTGACGATCCGCGAGATGCTGGAGCGGCGCGTGATGCGCGACTTCAAGATCCCCAAGCGCCTGCTGGGAAGCATCGTGCGCGACCTGTTCCTGCTGGAGAATCAGATCCCGCTGCTGCTCATCCGAGGCGTGTATCGATCCGTCTACGACGCCGCCGCCGCGTCGATCAGGCGCAGCAGCTCGCGGCCGCCAGGAAACGTGTATGACGGCGACGGCGACGATGACGGCGACGATGACGGCGACGACGACGGCGATGGCGATGGCGATGGCGATGGCGGTGGCGACGGGGATCATGATGGCGATCAAGATACGGCCGGCCGACTGCAGGATCATGACGCGGATGAGGTCGAAATGGCGCTAGCGCACAACATCGAGGTCCTGATTCGGTGCATCAACCCGTTTCAACCCGATCAGCATGCAGCAGCAGCAGCTGATGATCGGCCTCTGGGCGGCGGCGGCGGCGGCAACGCCGCCAATCGGATCAGGCGCAGTAGCATCACCTCGTCAACACCATCATCAATATCCTCATCATCCAAGAATGACGACGTGGAATCCGCCGCCGCCGACACGAGTTGGCGGCGGCGGGCGGCGGCGGCGCGGCCGCCGCCGCCGCATGTGATGCATAGCCACTTGCTGGACTGCCTGTACACTGCGGTAACGGATCAATACCAGACGACGACGACGACGACGACGACGACGGCGGCGTGGGCAGCAGCCGCATCGTCGACGTCGTCGACCAGCAACATGGATCCCGTCGAGGATCGACACTCTCGCCTGCAGTCTAGATTGCAGCAGATGAGCCGCAGCCGCCGTCATACGACGAGGCCGCCGCCGCCGCAGGACGCCGAGCTCGCACAGCTGCAGCGCGGGGGCGCTAACATGAAGAAGCTACACAGGAGCTACGCCGGCGGCGGCGGAGTGTCGGCGGAATTGGAGGCGCACATGGATCTGCCGACGGCCGTGGAATCGGCGGTGCACCTGCGACGGGCAGGAATCCGGTTCAAGGCGGCGGCAGAAGACAACGACGTGGCCGGCGGCGGATCATCAGCAGGCGCAGCAGCTTGTAGATGGGATCGTCATCACACGAACACGAATGCAGGCGCATACGATGATGATGGGCCTCGGAATAACGATCCAGCCTGCTGCAAGACGGCGGAGAAGGCGCGGATCGATCACCGCAACGGGAGCAGCGGCGGGTATGATGATCGAAGCTGCCGAAACAATGCGCTGATGATCCGTTGCTTCGGGACTCTTCTTCGGCTCGGCCGCAGCAGCGCGTGCAGCAGCGATCATCATCGCGGCAGGAGCGAGGAGGAGCACGATCGAGAGGCAGCGATGATGCAGGGAGGAGGAGGATGCAGCGTTCGATCGGTGAGGTTCGATCGGAGCAGCGGAACGCTGTACCTGCCGCGGGTGAGGATCGGGCCGGAGAGCGAGGCGGTTCTGAGGAGCCTGGCGGCGTACGAGGCGGTGGCGCTGCAGCGCGCGGAGCTGTCCTCGTATCTGGCCCTCATGGACGACCTCATCGACACCGCGCAGGACGTGGAGCTCCTGCGCCGCAGCGGCGTGCTCGCCCACTCGCTGCGCGACGACGCCGACGTCGCCGCGCTCTGGAACTCGCTCTGCACCAACCTGCAGGTAAATCGATCCATGCATCCGCCCATCCATGCGTCCCATCGATTCGTTCATTGATCCACGGATCCATCGATCCATGCAGCTGCAGTATGGATCCCTTGCAGGATCGATCCATCGATGCGGCATCGAATCGATTCCTTAATTCATCCACGGATCCATGGATCGATGCGGCAATATGGATCCCTGGATCGATCGATCGATCGATGCATCATCGAATCGATTCGTTAATTGATCCATGGTTCCATCGATCGATGCAGCAAACTCTATGCATCCCTTGGATCGATCCATGCAAACTATATGGATCCCTGGGTCGATCGATGCAGCATCGAATCGATTCGTTTGATCCATGGATCCATGATCGATCGCTGCAACTGGATCGATGCAAACGTTTTGGATCCATGGAATCGATGCATCCAATCGATTCATCTGATCCATGGATCCATCGAATCGATGCAAACTATATGGATCCCTGGATCGATCGATGCAAACTATATGGATCCATGGAATCGATGCATCCAATCGAACCTTCATTTGATCCATATTGGACCCATCCATCGATGCAAGTTCCCTGGATCGATCCATGCAACGATATGGACCCATGGATCCATCCATCGATGCACTTATATGGGTCCCTAGATCGATCGATGCCAACCATATGGATCCATGGAATCGATGCAATATCGATGCATGCATGGATCGATGGATCGAT
>JBBBWG010011646.1:0-20483 GCA_037176905.1 Azolla pinnata
CTTATACGCCTAGTCCGTAGAAGAACGAGTCGTGAAGACTCTTTCGAAGCGGATTTCGGCCAAAGTACTTCTACACGAAGTGAGCACAAGCCGCTGGCTCTGCCCAGAGTGTATACGAAGCACTGTCGAAGAGAGTACGACTGTCGAAATCGTGATCTAGTCGTACACTGCACTAACTAAACCCGAGAAAAACGTTTTACTGCAAGCTGCAGTAAAACGGTCATAACTCTCTGTGGATTACTCCAAAATTAGTTTCGTATCTCTTGTTCTCTCCCTGATGTCGAGACGAACACAATGATGTGTCGTACAGCAGAAGACGTCGTCGAGAACTCTTAGTATACTGAAGTCTTTGCACGCCGGTCGGAAGTTACGGATGACCGTAATCGTCTTGAATATTCTCTATACCGCACGTTCTTGTTGTCCACGCGATGCAAAGTACAGCAGGAAGACAGCAGCAACAGATGACGGCCTGCAACGGACGAACCGCGCTCTGATACCAAATGTTGGGATGAAGGTCGTCAGGTGGAACAAAGCGTTGGCTCCCAGCAGTATGGTGGAGGCGTCAAGAAGAGGGTTGGAACTGAGAGAAGATCAGATCTGAAGGAGGAGGCTTCAGATCTGAACCAGTAAGAAGTGGCAGCTAAAGACACAAGAGAGTGGGAGAGAGAGATAGGCACAAAGTGGAACTACCATTAACTGAAGTTGGACGACAATACAAGCCTGGTATTTATACCCCTAGGCAAGGGCTCACGCCATTCTCGCATATTACAGATATGGCCCGTCCACTTATGGACAGTGTGAACACGACCATTAGATGCCCGCATTTGACAGTGCCACCTTGTTTGACGTCGGGTTAACATGAGTGGAAAATCTCGGATCTGACAGTATTCAAGCAGAGACGTATATATAATACAAGTATCTTTGTTCGAGATAGCTCTGCGCACATGAGCAATGTGTGTAGCATACATGAGTTGTGTCGTATTCAGGGGGAGGGGCATGCTCGGCCTGTGCCGTACTTGGGGGGGGCGCCTGCTCAGGCCATGCTATACTCGGTCGGGTCGTGTTCGTGCCACGCCAAACTTTGTTGGTCGTGTCGTACTCTATCGGCCGTAGCTGGTCAGACTGTTCCGAACATCGTAGTCGGTCAGGCCATTCCGAATGTCATACTCATTCGGGCTCCTCCAACATTCATACTCGGTCGGGCCACTCCGAACGTCGTACTCGGCCGGATGTTGGGATGGGTTCAAACTTGGCCATACTTACATAAACCCTATCAAATGTGTTTGCACCTGGCTATACTAGTTCGGATCGTATCGGACGCATTCACACCAAACCATAATTGAATGTGCAGGCCATGCAACTAAATGTAGATGTCATGAGAGATGCACACAACTAAATGTGGAGGCCATGCAACTAATGTAAACATCACGTGGGATGCATGTAACTGAGTTGAAGATGCAAACCGAAGTTTTTTTCATGCAAGTAAAATAACTTGGAGTTGAACATGCAGATTTAGGGAGGGGTCATACTTATCGTAAATTTTTTATCAAAGCCATGTCTCGGTGAACCCTAACCCCAAATTTTTTATTTAAGCCATCTCTCGTAAACCCTAACCCGAATTTCTTTTGAAACCCGAAAATCCACAAAAACCATAACCCTAATATGGGGAAGGGGCGTCATATAAAAGCTTTTAGGAATCCTAATCTTTGGAGGAGAACTCTCATACTTCTAATCCAAACTCTAAATCTTATGTCCATAAAAACTCTAATCTAATGTGAATCGAATCTCTAAAAGCCTTCAACTCTTGGAAACCTTAATCTACTAATCTCTCCAAGCCCAATCTTTCGTAATCCCTAATTTGGCATTGATTGTATTTTCTTCACTTTGTTAATCAAACCCATCTAATTTTTTAATTTAATTAAAATTTCTTTAACCCTATTCGCATGATTTTTGGTGTCCTTTGGTTGGAGGCCTCGAGGTCCTACCTTGACTTTTACGTATCCTCGTCGTATTTTCACAATAGCGCACAATCTTAGAATCGAGAATGGAGGCTACCTCGTGCTTAGGGCCATCAGTAAGTTGGAGAGGAGGTGATGGCGGCACGACATGACACGATTGGGAATCAAATTGGTGTAGTAAGGTTCTGAAAGAGACCTATGAAAAATTGGATGAAGTTACAAATTTATAAGAAGATCAAGACAAAATGTTGTATCATTAATCCCCTTCATGATGACAAACGATCAAGTAGTCTTGATGTGACGGTGTAACAATCATACCCAATCACCAATCCTGAATGGAGACGGAAGACGACGTTTATCGGTGTGGGCCTTATGTTGGGCTTGAGCTTTTTGAAGATGTGAAGACAACTCAAACTAGAGGTATTGTAGCTGGTAGAAGTTCTGCTCCGTACTAGGGTTTGGTGAGATCACAGGAATGTCCAAGAGATATTATCCAAGATGATTTCCAATGTAGGCATAAAGGTGTGACCTTGGTAGAAGAGTGTATGGTGTTATTATACGCAAACTCTGCAAGATGTAATATATGATTCCAATCATCTTGTTCATAACTAATAAAGCATTGAAGACACTACTCAAGTGTTTGACTTGTGCGCTCTGTTTGACCATCAGTTTCGGGATGATATACTAAAGAGAGTTTACAAGAGATCCGGAGTCCGTCACATAGGTGTTTCCAAAAGTGAGATAAATTGTAAACCACGATCACTAATTATGTTTTCTGGAAGACCAGGATGACGAAATACTTCACACATAATGATATTTATTGTTTCTTGATTACTGATACTCTTTACACAGGGTAAAGAATGTCTCATCTTGGTAAATTGATTGATTCACAACAGGTAAAATGACATCAAAACCTTGTGAAAGTGGTAGATTTATAAAGAAATCCATAGAAATGGACTGTCATGCTTGCTTGGAGGCAGCAATGGTTGTAACAACCCATTAGGATGATGCTTGGGCATTTTGACTTAACAACATGTGTTACATGTATGAATATAATCTTCAAAAACGTGTTGTAAATGAGGCCACCAAAATGATCGTTTCAGTAGTTCTACGGTCTTGGCAATACCAAAGTGTCTGACCATACGAGCATGATGATAGTGCTCTAACACTAGCAGGATATAAAGGAGATCTTGTCACTTGAACTCATTATATAAGCGTCAACATGACCCTTGCAATGTGGAGTAAGATGTATGATTTGGACTAAGGTGCGCGGAGGTATTCTTAGCAAAATCATCAGAGTGAAGTTCTTGTCGAATAGTATTAAGAAAGCTTAAATCCAGTGGCGTGGCACAAATCGTTGTTACTTGTGGTTCTGATGGACCAAGGAGAACTTGCTTTTGATTGCCGAAAGCTAGATCTCCAAGGTGAAGTGCCAAATATGAGCGCCGAGATAGAGCATCTGCTTGCTCCTGTTGTTTCCATAGACGGAAAATGATCTTGAAATAAAAAAGAGTTGAAAATTGCGTCCATCGAGCTTGTTGCCTATTTAACACTCGAGTCATCTAGAAATATGTAAAATTTTTGTGGTCACTGACACCTTGTAGATGCATGCACACCTATGGGCTGGATTAGTTCCAACTTCAACTTCTAACTCGCTCCATCAATGCAAACTGTAAATGTGCTCTACTCAACCTAACTAAAAAAAATCTTGAATTAGTTGCATATATCATGTTAATTTTCTTGCGATAAAATTTATAGTAAGGCATAAGACATTACATCTCACATGTGTACTTGTGGATTCAATAGCCCAACATCCAAAAGAAAATAGTTGGCATGAATTGGAAAGTACACAAGCTACTTTTAAGAACTTTGTAATGGAACTATATCCAAACCTAGCTCCTAGAACCTTGGTCATGCCTTGGTTGTTTTGACACGGTGGACACATTCTCATTCCTTCATGCATGGTAATAAACGGGCAATAACACTTGACTTGTTGCATTAATTAAATAGAAAAAAGATTCAATAAATTATATTATGAAAAAAAGTGGAGAATTAAAAACAAGATTTTAGGAAGTTCATATTTCTACATTGTCGATTAAGGGTTTTATACTTAAAGAAGCAATCTCCTCTTTAAGTTTTCAGATAGGGCTAGTGAAGATAATATTTTGAGAGCATTAGGAGGGGATATCAAGGACTGTTTGGGAATGGCAAGTCGCCATGGGGAGCACTGATCATATTTACCAATACGAGTGATGGAGCTTACAGAGTGTATGAATCATAAAGTATTAAGTAAATTTATCAGGTCAATATATACAAATGATTTGATTGATAGGCTCCAACGCGCAAAGTTCTTTATGAAAACCAACTTTTGCATGTGCTACTATCAAATTAGGATTTATGAGAATTAGGTTTTCCATAAGACAACCTTTCGCACAAAATATGATTACTATTAGTTCATGGTGTTATCTTTTGGATAAACTAATGCTCCAACTACGTTTATGCTGTGCATTAATAATATTTTTCATGATGGGTTGGTTAATTTTGTAGCTCTATTCCTTCACAACATTATGATATATAGTGGAACATTGGAGGATCATATTCGACATGTCTATATTGTTTTGGTTTTGTAGAAATTTTGTAGAATTTAAGCTTTACGAAAGGTTATTGAAATGTGACTGCTTTCAAAAGACGTATTTCAAAGGGACATCACATTGGTGTTCGCATCAATTAGTCTAAGATAGACACTATCTTGAAATGGCAGGGAACTTTCTAATGTAATTAAGAAGGACTAATTGTTCCTGGATTGATTGAATAAATAAGAAAATCGATGGAAAATTGTTCTTGCTACATTGCACCATTTCTACATGTGATTGGGTGGAATGCTTCTCTTGACGATTCCTGCAACAAGCTTAAGAAGTTGATTATAGAGGCACCAGCTATTCTAGGTATACAAGATCCTAGCTCTCTGCAAACATTTCAAGTAGAGAGGAATGCCAGTCATTTTGCTAATGGGGCTGATGTTTCTGAAAAAGGGAGACCAATTGCATTTGGTTCAAACAAGAAATTGGATCTTGCCCAAAAGAATTATGCGGTTGAGGAGAAGAACCTGTTTGTAATCTCATTACATTTCCTAGTTATGCATCAATTGTTAAAACTCCTATGGTTTTCTTTCTTTGATTAAGACCAGAACCCCACCAATCACTCTATTATAAGTAGATATACCTGCAATCTAGCATTCTTGATGAAGCATATTCGACACTTTCTAGTGTTCATGGTGGCTAGGTGCAAATTTTCACACCCTAAATAAATTATGATTCCTATATCGCTATTGTAAGTGGGAGTTGGTTTGTATCAACCACCTAGAGTGCCCAACTAACTTAACTACATATCTGTGTGCCTCATTCAAAGCTTGCGAAAGTTAGCACAATGTTGTACTGGGCGTAGCCTACCTTGGTAATGTGATTTAGTTGTTAATATTAGAAATGGAAATTTGAAGATTAGTTTGCATTCAACAATTCGTTGGGATTCCCATGTATATCAAAGGTAGTAATTAAGATATTGCAAAGTTTAACCTATTTGCTAGATTGAAGTTAAGCTTGGATCAGTATATACATGCAAGCCGCAAGATTGGCAAAGGATGTGTTAATGGTTAATTACTACATCATTGATTCCTTGTATGTATATATATATATATATTTGAGGTTAGATAAGTAGCAATAAGATGGAAATAAATTATAAGAAGGAACGGAACAATGTGGGTCTAATCTGTCAGCAGATAATATATGGAGGTATAATTTAAGTTTCTCAATCATCGACAAGTGCATGTAGTGCTCAAAGCTTTGAGACTAAACCTAGAATATATATTTCGTCGTGCATATTGCACAATCTTCAAGGAGCAGAATATGCATTTTATGATCGTAATATAATACACGATGGTAGGAATTCTATGCGTTCACTATGAAAGTAAGAGAACAGGAATGAGGGCTTTTCAGCACCAAAAGGAGAAACAAAAAAGCAAATTGTCATAATTTGTGACTAACTGGAAGATTTTCATCAACCGCCGTTACATAACAACCGTGCACGAAACGTAGAATACGGCTTTTAAAATCCTTTAAATTTACACCAGAAATTCAATCGGATATTTAGCATGTGATATTATTCATAGAATAAATCACAAATTTCAGCGCGATGAGCGTGTTTGTAGGAAGTGGTATAAAATCGATTACTTTTGCAAGCAACTGCATGAAAAGGTGCGATCAACAGACTTAGATCCAAAATGCATATAAAGATGTATCCTAGAAAATATCAAACTATATGCTTGGAATTCCTCAACTCTCCATGAGCATTTAATGCCACTTCCATGCTATAGTCAACAATTATATTCTAAAGGCATATTTAAATCTCCGCAAAGCTATACTTTTTCAACCTTCTAGCGAATGCCTAGATATAATAGACTACGATTGATAGTTGTTGAAGAAATAAGCTCGTAGAATTTCTCTTAAATGCTGGCAAGAACCTCTAGGATCATCAAGTTAATCTAATAATTGCTCTAATACTATCAAGTGTGGCATTACGGATTCTATATAATTTGAAGCTTATTAATTTTTTGTTGATAGACTCTGGATAATCATTGAAAATTCCTTATATCATTTGACGGTATCTTAGATTTTGCAAAAAGATGACATGAAAATTAGCTTATATACCCATGGATTCAAAGAGTTTCCAACCTGTTTGAAAAGAATTTACCTATCAAAATTTGCAATGGAAGGCCCATTGATTCAGGTGTATACAAGGGTTGTCACCAAACTAGTAGCTACCAATACCTACATAGATACCTTTTAATATTTTGCTAATAATTGGATTGTAAATATGTCTATAGATTTGCAATTGGAGCACTTTCTTGATGATATTTAAAACTTCAAGGTTGTACACCAACAGATACATATCATGTGCTACAAAGAAAATAATACAAATAAATGACTGTTAAAAACCACACTTGCTTGTCTTATATCGATGGTCCCCAAACACTTTTTCTAGATTAAGATGACAACCTTTTTTAACGTTCAGTCAGAAAAGTTTTCGGGAATTCATAGAGTGAATTCAATTATGTTCATAGCAAATAAGGTCCCGCCTCAATAATGTTATCACCTCTTTGTACTTATCACGATTTTTTCGGTCATATTTAGTGTTATCGCACTATATAGTAGATGTTTGTTTCTACCTTGTCATGTGTGACATTCTCACTTCTTATTTATCTTATATATTTCTTCTTATATATATTCATTTATTTGCATATGCATCCATACATATAAGATTGCAAATATATATACATGTATACATACATGCAACAATATAATTATATATGCATACATATTGTACCATTACAAACATATCTACATACATATTTATCTTTATATGTATATTTATACAAGTTCATCTTTTTATGTATACATACATCTTGCATTACAAACATATATGTATACATCTATACATACATGCATAAATTTTAACGTCGTATATATATGTGTGTATATATATTCATCTCACTACAAGCTATTAGCTTGTTTGATGCACCATTTATTGCAAAATTTCTTTTATTTTTTTTATTTCATTTCACATTTACGTGCATGTCAAACACCAAAACTAGTTTACCACAGATTTTATCACGACTATAAATGTGATAGTAGACACGATAGTAAATGAGATTGTAGACACGCTTTTACGTTCACTTTGCAACAACAAAACTTTGCTTCTACGGTCGCATCAACATGCACTTCTAATGTCATATCTACGGTCATGTCCAATAAGCAACTATAGTTACGTTTATGATTGCGGTAGACATTGTGCCTATGTTGCAATAAACTTGTGGTACAATGTAGTGGTGGTTGACACTATTATAGATGCGTTAAATTTTGAAGTACGATGATGTGAAATATACATATATGGTTGCGTTAAACTTGCAGCAAAAAAAATTATTAGAAAAAATATATTATTAATAAAATATATAAAAACATTGTTAAAATTATCTTTATAAAATATTTTAAGTATTTTGATTTTATTATTTTTATATTTTTTTTTCTTCTAAATTTTGAGAACATATATATCTTAAGCTACTTCTTTATTTTATAAGCATATGGTCACGTTAAATACGCATACATATATGGTTGTGGTAAACATGCAACAAAAAATATTATTACAAATGTATATATTATTAATAAAATCTATAAAATCATTATTAAAAAAAGTCTTTTTATAATAATTTAAGTATGTTGATTTTATTAATTTCTATGTTTTTCTTTTTTTCCCAATTTTGAGAACATATATATCATAAGAAATTTCTTTATTTTATAAGCTAAAAAGCTAAGAACTGTGAAAAAGAATTAACCTGAAGCCCTCATTGCCTACTTATATAGGAGGCATGTTTGAGACTATTCATGTGAAATATTCTCACTTTTTACTTGTATGTGTCCTCCTATACATCTTCATTTATTTGTATATTTTTATATACAAGGATATTAGTCATTATAAGCAAACATACTTGCATATTGATAAATATATATACATCTATATTCACTTATATTTGTATATACATGGATATTAATTTACATAATTAACAAGAATACATGCATACATCTATGTATCTGTACATGTATGATATATATTCACCTATAAATACATAGTAGTTGCACATTACCTTAATATTTGCTATATACTTGTTGCATAGTAACTATATAGTTGTTGCTCATTAGCTTCAATATAGTTATTATATATTTGTTCCATAGTAGTTGCATGATAGTTGCACAATGGCTTCATTCTTGCTGCACATTTGGTACATATTAATTACGTACTAGCCGCATAGTAGTTGATGCACAGTAGGTCCACATTACCCTGTATTAACTTGTATATTCACCTGTATATCCATACATACATGCATATTCATGTGTATATGTAAATGTCGTAAGATGCGTATTCACCTATATATGATACATACATGCATATTAATTCGTATATGTATATATAATTGAATATTAATTAAATATATATATGCACATGCATATTCGTGTATATATGTATATGTATGTTGCGTATTATTCACATGTATATGCATAATACATGCACAATCATTTGTATATTGACGTGTATTCTATGTACATGTATGATGCATATTCACCTATATATCTAGACACACATGAATATTCATTTGTGTATACATACATTACAAGGTATTGGGTTGTTTGCCACAACTATTTACGCGAGTTTTGCCGCGTGTTTGCCACGAGTATTGCCGCAAGTATATCTACGTGTTTTCCGCGAGTTTTTTAAAAAATTTTGATGTTGCATTTACCACAACTATATACGTGTTGCCACGAGTATTGCTGCAAGTATATCCGCGTGTTTGCCGCGAGTTGTTTCAAAAATTTTGACGCTGCATTTACGACAACTATATACGCATTCATAGCCGCACGATTTGACGCACCCATTACCACGACCTTCCTGAAAATTTACAACACTTTAACATAGACAAGATTTAAACCAATGACCTCATTTCACACAATCTGCAGCAAGTTATCTAGCCAATTGGGCTTACAAACACTTATATAATATAATTAGTAAATATATATTATTATTATTATTTATAATGTTTGAAATCTATACATCTATTCATATACAAATCAATATGTATGAATACACCTAAATATACATACAAATCTATAAAAACATGTAGATAAATTGGAATATATGAATATTTATGTGTATGTATGTATGCATATAAAAGCGAATATGAATCAGACATGTGCATGCATATATAAGTGAATATGTATGTATTGATAGATATATAAGTGAATTTGCATGTAAGTTTCAATATCCAGATGAATGTGCTTGTATCTGACCATTTATAATTCAATCTACATCAAACATGTACATATATAGATGAATCTGCATATATCTATGCATACACACACAAATATTCATTCAAAAATGAATATTTAGATGAATATGCATGTATGTACGCATATACAAGTGAATACATACTAATATAGGTTAATTTGCAGCAAATATGCAGCAAACTCACGACAAAATATGCAATAAACATACAAGTTTGCCACGTATTTGCTGCAAAATTACAATGACCATATTGCAACATTGTGTCTAAGGCAAGATTTGAACCCATCACCTCATTTGAAACAATGAATTGGTCTACCCCATCCATCTAACATAGAATGATGTAATATGTTTACTTAAATTTGATATAAAATTATTACTATTCCATTATCCATCCATATATACAACAATTGCTACAAAACTGTGTTAGAAACATTACTTGAACTCAATTAGGCCATGTTTGACACAATCAATTGGTCTAACGAACTAGTCAAGCATACAATTACTTAACATGATTGTGATCTATACATGACATGTCGAAATTGCGGTAATTTTTTTAAAATCACGTCAAATTTGTTGCGACTCTTACCATGTCGTTTACCGCGACTGTAGACACAACTATTACTCTGAGTTATTTCAAACAAATCGAGCCGCGACTATAACCGCAACTGTAGACCCGACTTACTTCGATCGTAAACGTGACTTATTACAACCTTGTTCCAAAATTGTTCCCATCAAATTTGTAGCAACTATAGACATTCCATTTACCATGACTTTTACTTGAACATAGACACGACCATACTGCATATTTACTGCAAATTGTCTCACAGACTACAAGGTATTGGGTCATCTACTGAGAATTGCGTCAAATATGTCGCAACTGCAAGTTTTATCATAACTTTGACATGATTATAGATGCGATTTTAGCCATGAGATTGACACAAGTCTTTTGTGCACGTTTTCCGCACACTTTAGCATAATTTTGACACAAGTTTTGACGTTAGTATGGCTGCACCTATAGACGCTTGTTTTTGCTCGAAAAAATTTAGACAATTTGATACACCAATTATTGCACCAATTGACAATCAGTAGACCCAAGTATAAATGCATAATTTTACGCATGCATAGACGAGGAATTTGTCGCGACCAAAATAGATTTTTTGAGCCGTTGTTTACCGCAAATTTGACACATGCATAGAAGCTCTAGTAGCCGCAATATTTGACACGCTTCTAGACGCTAACTATTTTTGCTATTTTGCCACCTTTTTACGGCCACGTCAATAGCACAATCAATACCTTGGAGTGAATTGCATCAATATTGCATTAACCTTACACCTAAACAATGTCAAAGTCATGTTAAAGCCATGATGTCGTTATCAAGTAATGCTTGCATCAAATGTATGCCGAAGTTATGGAATGTCCCATAAGCAAAGCATCAATTTTGCAGAAATATTATGACAAAGAATATGCATAAAACTATACTTTAATCTTGCATCAACATGCATGACACGTCAAATATGCATCAAAGTTAAGTTTATATAGTTGCGTCAAATATGCGGTACAGTTACATAGAGTGGCGTTTGACACTGTCAAGAGGGATTTTTTTTAGAAGAAATAGCGCGTCAAGGGCATGATGCCATGTATATATATTAACATTAAATCTACAAATACATTAAAGATTAGTAGACATCCATGACTTATCTTCTATACCAAGCGTTAGTTTGATCAATAGTTAAAAACTAAAATAAACTTATCATGTTCGATACATGACATATAAAAATTTGTTATTAGAGTACTTATTTCTCACTTTACTAGTATTACAATTATTCTAAACCTTGATATAAAGATAATTATTATTTTAAATATTACATAGGGACTAATTTTGAACTCTAATTTTAAATACTAGGATAAAATGATATGTTATTTTATCTATGAATAGAATGTTTAATTGCTAGACTTATTATATTAGATCTATGAAAAAACAAAATTCTTGGGACTTAAATTATTAGTTTGAAGTCTATACTTTTAAGAAATAGGATATTAAAAGCTTATTTATTTTATATATGATTAGACTCTTAAATAATTAGACTTCTTATATTGGATCTATTATATATATAAACCTTATCTATTTTATATACGATCAAACTTTTAATAGTTAAAATTCTTATATTGGATCTATTATTTAATTCTTCATTTTGTAGTAAGTGTCCTTGGTTTCCTGCGAAAATAGAAAATCAAAATTAGATTATTTAATTATATATATATATATATATATAAATGTATATATTTTACAAGTAAATAAATCTCTACATGAATATTCCGTCACACAAATGTCTAGGGTGAGATGCTTTGTTATACTTGAATATTTAAATTCAAGTTTATGTTTTTCTTTAAATTATAGTTGTAAAAGTAATATGAAAATTTATGATAATCGATTGCAGATGTATTTGTTCAAAGTGTAGTGTGAGTTTGTTCTTCTGGCCTTTACCGCTACAAGACCACCGAGCATATGTTCTAACTTGATAGGTTACGTGGTTAAGAATGTGTGAAGATCGTGTGTAACTGGTTGTGGTTTCTTAATATTTTGGTGATTCTTTGGTTTTTATCGCATTAACCTTTTATGATCATTTCTTTAGTTGTTTTCTTAACTAATTAAAAGTATAATTTACCCAAAAAAAGGCAAAAAAACTATCATCAGAATTATTGTTGTTGGTAATTTCCTTTTTTGTATTAAGTTAGTACTCAATGACTAATCCAAAAATAAAACAGTGATGGGATAGAATAAAGTGAAAAATGTGAAGAATAGAAATTACGAAAGCAAGTAATGTAGAGTGACTTTAATATATTTTATTGTTAGTTGAAACAATCTATACATAATATTAAGTAATACATAAAATTTAACGTCCGTATACACACACACCTACATATATATAGTTGTGATTTTTTCCCTATCTTATCATTGATTATTAAAAAGAATGTCAAAGAAATATACAATAGATTATATATCTGAGCGTATGTATGTATGTATGTGTATAAGTATGTATGTATTCGATTTACTTGGCACTTTGAAAACATTGTTATATGTTAGTTATTGACTTCTACCTGAGATTATGATGTGCTTATCATCATATCATAGCTTATCATAGATAGAAAGATATGTAGGTATTCATTGCACAAGAAAATATATATCTACCCTGTCCAGTTCAACAATCGGAGTTAATGGTGCAAGCTAAGACTCCGGCAGTTGCAGTCATGTATGGGGCGAAACCAATTGGTGAAGGGCCATTGTGCGTTCCATCCAAGTTGATACCCACGTTGGCGGAGGTACCTGACTCTACAAAGAAGGCGCCATTGAGGAAAGTGTCGCCAAAGGACCTCCAAATCCAGCCCTGCCATTGTGCTTTGGGAGTGTCTACTCGGTACGTCACCTGCAATGTGGTTATACGACATTCATAGATCTGCTCTAGACTGTAATTCGTGCCATCCGGCGCGGATTGGCGAGTTTGTCACCTGGCGGTGAGCACCGTCAGTAGCACGGAAGCGGTTGCCCTCGCTGACGATGGTGGGGTTGGAGGTGCCGCCGATGGAGTACAGCTGCCATCCGTCGTAATCGTTGTTGAGAACGTGGAAGTAGCCGTAACGGCACCTGGGTATCAACCATGGTTCAGCGATAAGAATATAAATTTTATCCGGAGTGCAGTCAGTATTACAAGGTTGTTGGTGAAATCGAGCTAGATGGGATATTCGACAGCGAGCGCCGTACGAGTGCTCATATTATTTGTTACTTAAAGAAATAATTAGTAAGCTGTTTTCGGATCACCTGGGCATGCGCTGGACGAGGCCCGGGCCGAAGTGGTTGAAGGCGACGGTGACGCGCATGGCCTTGTCGGCGGAGAAGAGGTCGCTGTGGCCGAGGAGCATGGTCTTGTCGTGGTGGGAGAAGAAGTTGTTGGAGATGGTGACGAGGTTGGAGGCGTGCGTGACGTCGACGAGGCCATCATAGCTCGAGGAGAGCGAGTTGTGGTCGATCCAGACATTGCGAGACGCGAAGATGTGGATGGCGTCGCCGCTGGAGCCAGAGCGGAAGCTGACGCGCGACGGCGAGGAGCGCACGAGCCCGGGCCGGCCGAGCGTGCAGTCGTGGATGTGGAGCCCGTGGACGATGACGTTGGTGACGTGGGCGATGGTGAGGCAGGGGCCGTTGGCGATGTGGACTTGCGCGCCGCGCCCGTCGATCGTCTTGTCGCTGGCGATGAGGAGCTCGTTGGCGAGCGTGATGGTCATGTCGCGCGCGAACGTGATCCACAGCGGCGCGTCCTGGATCGCGCCGTACCGCAGCGTCCCCGGCGCCGGGTTGCGCGCGTCGTCGGCGTTGCTCGTCACCACGTAGATCGCGCCCGCCTTCCCGCCCGTCGTCCCGCGCCCGAAGCCGATCGCGCAGTCCGCGAGCCGCTTCCGATCCTGCGCCCAGCTCGCGCCTGCACCCCTCCAGCAGCCGTCGATGGCGTTCCACTGCGACTGCCCGGCACCGCTAGGCAAGGCCGCCACCTCGGTTGTTGGCGCACTGATCACCATTAAGCACCGCAGTTTCCACGACAAAAGCCGCGTTATTTACTCGACGTGATATAGTACTCAAAATCGACGGTCATTCTTCCTCTAGTTGTATGTATTTATCCTCTACAATTAGCTAAATCCTCTACCGCAGTCATTGCCGCTAGTATTACCTCGCGCTCGCGTTGGTCAACGTCGACGTGGCCTCGACGATCCCCTCCCACAACCAGCAACATTCCAATACCAGTGTGGCGATTATTAAGCATTTCAGATTCATGATCTTTCTATTTGCAGTCAGCATCGTCATGGAATGTCGAAGCAGCACTAGTGTGGACGTTGCCGGTGGATCGAATCAGCCGGCCGCCCGATCAGGTCGAATGCTGTCTATGTCGATGGGCGCATGTACACGCGCTAATTAGATACTTTGCTGCGGTGCATCAGCGCCGGTGGCCTCTCTACTTATAGGCCGCTGGATAGGCATACCGACTTTGTTTTGATCATCGAATAACACTTTCCTGATCGACGGGGTCGCGAGATCATCAAGCCGGAAGTCAGCGTTATTTCTGATGGATTAATTACGTCCTAGATTCGTTCTGCTGTGTTGTTATCAGCTGTGGCCATCGTTGATTATTACAATTTATTGGTCGTGCTTAGCCACGTTCCCAAACACTTCCCCTCCATTATCTCTCCTTCCCATGCTAAAAGCACAAAACCCAAATGGAGATGCATCTTTTCTTCAAAGAGCACAAACCATGGAAATGGAACGGATGTGTGATCTTTCCTTTCACAATTCAGATACATATGTATTTTGACGTTGTTCGGATGTCCAGCCCCTTCAAGCTGGTTCTAATGTCTGTCTGTTGACCTGTAAGTCCTGCCGGTTTCTTCTGTTTGTGCCACACACTTGATGCTGTACCAGTGAAGGTCCCATATATAACATTACCTGCCGATATATGACCGTAGGGCAGCAATATTTTCACAACAGTGGAACACATTCAGCATAAAAAACATTCCGCCGAATAACAACGTTAGAAAATTGACGGCATATTGGTCGACATGATAAAACTTGGAGTCCAAATAATTCAGGCATCAACGTTTGGAGTCCTGAATAGTACCACACAAATCAAATGTGTGCGTCTTACACGGTCCATTAAACGTGCATGGAAAGACAACTTTTCCCTATAAAAATAAACACATGATCATCGTTATACTTAATTGTATCATATTGATTGATGATCTACCTACAAGTGGACTGTGCCCTCTGATTCAAGGAGCAACCGGAGTGGCCAACTTCTCATGCTCTCTCTATCTTTATCTCTCTCTCTCATATGTCTGTCCCTCTAATCTTTCCATCAAAAATCGAGAGAAGTACTTGACAGGAAACCTTGCCAAAAATCGAGAGGAACGAGGCAAAATAACAGCCATCACCTTGTTATGTACAAATTAGTTTATTTTTGATAGGAATTAATCGGGGCTGAGATAGGATTGCGAAACAAATTCTATTCAATTCTGAAAATTTTCTACAAATTCTGTTCAATTCTGTTATTGTAATCTAAAATTTGTCAGTTCGTCAAAAAATCTGGAAATTTGTTATTTCATTAGAAAATCTGGAAATTTGTCAAAAATTCTGTCCAAACATCTAGAAATTTGCCAAAACATCTAGGTCAATTCTGTTCTCTTAGTCTGAAATTTTTCAATTTGTCTTGGGATTTTGTCAAAAATTCTCAAACTTGTAGTAAAAAATCCTTGAACCTTGTTGGAACTTGTAGAAAATTAAGCTAATTTGTTTGGTATCTAGAAATCGTCAGAAACGTTTATAACTTCCTGCATAATTTCAATATGTAAGAAAAATTGTTGATAGAGCATTAATAGCCATCTATTAGAAATTGCTCGAAATTGGAGGATTATAGGTTAGAACATTCACTCCATTTTAATATAGGTGGCTCATAGATCACTGGTTCCACCCTCAGTTGGCCACAAGTGGTTTCCATATTGTGCGGCAATGTCAGAATGGCAATTTGCGATGTTTACTCACTTTGGTGGTATTCCACCACCTTAGGAGATAGCTGCTTATATGGCTTGGTGTCCACCTTCTGTCCCACGAACGAGGGGGTGGCCGCAAACATATAATGCGAGTTTGGCCACCACTCTTGGGGTTGTGACACCCACAACTAGTAGCACGCCCCTAGATGGGCTAACTCCAGGAGATAGCCCACAGGCCGTTATGCAGCATGAGCGATGTTTGATAGTCCATTGAGTCGGCTACATGGAGCCTCCGCACTCTTGGCCAAGTACTTCCGCCAGTCCTTTCTCAAGTTGCGCTAGTCCATCCGGAATATCCTTAACAATGACATCCTTATGGTCAACCGGTCTATCATCGAGTCATGCCAGCCCCACCTTGAGCCACAGTAGATCTAGCCCCGACTCATCTAGATGTGTGAGCCCCTCCCATCGGTCGGGACTTGGACATACAGGCCTTGGGTGTTGCGGTAGGGATGATGACGTGGATAGGAGTGGCCATGTCATAGCTGAGCCAAATGTTCCTACTACTCATGCCGATCGGGACGAAATCAGCACGCCATTCTAGACACTCGACGTCACTAGTGCTATCATGACAAATTACCCTGCGCGGGTTGCCCAACAGTAGATCTTGGAGCTGATGACATTGCATGTGTGGAATGATGTCTATAACGTTTTGACATATAGAGATATGGTGATCAATCGCATCATAGAGGCCTTCCACTCCAAGTTCCCCATGCCAAAGCATGACAAAGTGAGTGTTGAGGTTTGGCGCCGCCGGACCATCCTCTCGCACATTGTGAACCATTGGAGTAGTTATGCCAGAGTTGCTTAAGTAGTATTTAACCAAAAGGCTACTAGCTTACCACCATAATCACATTGTGGGTAGCCTGGGACCTGCCATGACTATGAGTGGAGGGATATGTTGTGTGGCAGGATGCCTTGGCATGGGAGACAACAAAACGCAGTGCTCGACATGTCGCCACATATGTAATCCAGATGGCTTCACATGGTACAATGAGAGGGTCACAGAGGTGCTCTGGCTTTTAAGGTAGTGTTTCTAAGCACATCAATAATTTGTAAATGTTTCATTTTATACGGTTAAATGATGTTATATGTAACTAGCTAAACTAATTGAATTTAGTGTTCTATGTAGAGAGGTATTCTTGGTCGCTAGCCATATCTTCATGAGGATTATCGCATGCTACATTTAGGACGTGAGATGTGGATGTATTCCAAACGGATCGACATAATGAGGATTGCCTAGTTACAATATGCCTTGCACATAGATCGACAGAATAAGAAATTGGAAGCAACACTCCAAGGTATTGGGTTGTTTGCCGCGACAATTTGTGGCAACCTTGCCGTGTCACGGCAAGGTCACGGCAAAAAAATTTCAATTGCGCGATAATTTTTCCGCGAGCCTTGCTGCTACCTTTGCCGCAACCATATCCACGAATATAGCAGGACCTATATCCACGCTCGTAGCCACGCAGTTGCCGCAACCACCAACATCAAGTTTGTCGCAATCTTAACCGCGCAATTTTCGCGAGTATTGACACACCTTTTGCCGCGAAATTAGATGGACTTTTTGCCCCAAAAAAATATATAATTTTGCTAGTTTCATTTACACGTGCATTGCCAGAAATATACCCGCTTGAAAATTTTGCAAATTTACGCAACTTTAGCTGGAATATTTCTGCAAGCATTGCCGCAATTTTATCCACAAATGTTTTGCCGGGATTTTGCTAAAGAATTACGTTGTCAAGGCATGATGGATAACCCAATTGCTTTTAAAAGCATAGGTCATTGGGTCGATTTCCATGTTACCTTTTTCTATATTTTTTTCTCTACTTTTTTTTTGCTTTTTTTTCCTACTTGTTTTCCTACTTGTGCGACCCACTCCAAAACCTATATAAGGAGTGGTGTACATAGAGGGAAGACAGGGGGGAGAAAGAGCATATGCTCAGAACAATATCTAAAACCCTAATACCTACTTCTAAACCCATAATACCTTATTTCTAAAACCCTAATACCTGATTACTAAACTCTAATCTCTTATCATCTATCTACTAATGCCTAATCTCTTCTAATATCTCTTCTAAACCCTAATCTATATATATTCTAATCTATCTTTCAGCTACCCTAATATTTCTTATAATCTACTCATAATTCCTCTTATATGTTGAATATCTCTAATCTAAACCTAATTTCCTCTATCTCTATAATTTCTTATCCATACCTAATCTTCCTAATCTCTAATCTCTCTTATCTAAACCTAATCTTCCTAATCTCCATCATCTCTTATCTAAACCTAATCTTCCTAATCTCCATCATCTCTTATCTAAACCTAATCTTCCTAATCTCTATAATCTCTTATCTAAACCTAATCTTCCTAATCTCTCTAATATATCTTTTCCTAAGCCCTGATCTCTCTAATAGTAGTAATCCTACTCCCACTTATTTCTATAAATTTTACTAGGATGTTCTCCACTTATACAATTGTAACAATTCTCTATAATTATAATAATATTTCTCTTAATCTCTTGGAATTATCTATCTCCTGGTTCAGGACCTCGGTAGTTCCACCTTAACACATATCTTGAGTTGTACAACCCAATATTCTACGACACTGCGACTTATCTGCGTAATTACCGCAACTGGCGTGATTATCTCCCATTTCAGCTCATTTCAGGCAAATTAGTTGTACAACCAATAGTTCTAAGATACATTTATGTTGTATATGAGGTTAATGTGCATTATTGTTATCCAAAATGAAGTATATCCATGGAATTAGCGGAGCACATCGAAATATAGATCCATATATACACATGTTTATAAACAACTACATCTATGTGTTAATACCCATGAAATATATAAAAGTTTATGAATATATATGTGTGTATATATACTAACATGCAACTATGTATCAGACGTGTACATACATAGACGAATATGCGTTTAGGGTTGACCTACAAGTATATCTACATGTATCTATGCAGATAAGGTTGAATATGCTAGTATATGATGGTTTACAAGAGAATATACATTAATCATGTCCATATATGGATATATGGGCAAATATATTTGCATATGCACATAAATATGCATGAAAGTATGTATAATTACATGAATTTGCATGCATATGTGCATATACAAATGAATAAAGCATGATTGTTTATATGTTGCAGCTATGTTGCAGCAACTACATGACAGCTATCTTCCAGCAAATATGTGGAAAAATTAGGTTCTAGTTGTCAATATTTGCCGCGAAATTTACATGACAATTACCTCTAGTTTACCGCAATTTTGCCCCTCCTCTACCGTAGCTTTGCTGCAAATTCGCGGCAACTTTGCCGCAATGTTGCCGCAACTTCGTTGCAACGTTGCCGCGAATTTGCCGCAATTTACTCACGTTTTTGCCACGATGTTGACACGTGATAGACGAGATTTTGCTACACATATGTATAGGAATGTTGAAAATTTCATCAAAACATGTATTGAAAGATAGGCCATTTAACGTCAAAATCTACGATTACAATAAAGAATATATATCATGAGTTTTGGTCAACATAAGAATCAATTACAAGGAACGGGTCAGTATCGATAGTGAGCAATATATTAGTTTCTTCATCGATATTAATCATGTCCTTGGAACCTAACTCGATACATAAGTCGATGGAGGCATCGGTGTTGATTGGTTCGCCATCTGCAACTAGATCTGGATCAGCTTCATCATCGTCAACATCATCAAATAAACTCCCATTTTTAAATTGAGTTTGATCACTTTGGAGCAATTGCGCAACAACCCATGATGGACCTGCTCTTGTACTATTTGTTGTGGATGGGTCTGTTCATGTATTGCCGTCCCTTTGATCTGACATATCTCTGTCCGTCGGCAAATGTACATCGACCTGCCCCAATTCTAGCAACAAGGAATGAAATAGTGGTTTTGTACGTGTGTCATGAACAGTAGAGAGAGAGATTGAGAGAAAGAGAGAGCGGGAGAGAGCAAGAGAATGATGAGAAGAAATGTATATTATGTGAAGAGAAGATACAGAAGTAGCTGGG
>JBBBWG010011657.1:0-14997 GCA_037176905.1 Azolla pinnata
CTATCTAGCCCAAGTCTGTGGCAAATCTATAGATGTTGGAGAAAGAAATGATGGATTCCTTGGGATAAATCTATCTATCTAGCCCAAGTCTGTGGCAAACATATAGATGTTGGAGAAAAGGATGATGGATTTCTCGGGATAAATCTATCTATCTAGCCCAAGTCTGCAGCAAATCCAGATGCTTTATCGAGATGCTTTCATCGGCACAGCATTGGTAGACAAATTTGGCAAATGCGGATTGCTCGGAAAAGCGCAGGAGGTGCTTGAGCAGCTCCGCACCCGGGACGTGGTCTCGTGGACAGCGCTCATCTCCGGGTATGCCCGACATGGGCATGGGAGAGAGGCACTCGATTGCTTCGAATCGATGCGATGCGAAGGCGTCGCCCCCAACGCCGCAACTTACGTTTCCGTCCTCGGCGGAGTCAGCGCTCCAGGTGCCGATGCGACGCTGGCCTGCTTTCAAGAAATGGAGATCGAAGGTTTAGGGTTTAGGGTTTAGGGTTTAGGGTTTAGGGTTTAGGGTTTAGGCCAGCTGGGCAAAACACTGGTGGTGGCGGAGGAGATGCCGAGGCTCGATCATCTTCCTGCATGGGCAACTCTGCTGGGGGCATGCGCGAAGCGGGGCGACGAGAAGCTCCGGAGAACTGGCCTTCCAACACCTGGTGCAGCTGGACAGAGATAATGCCCTCATATACATCTGTATGTATGATGAACATCTATGCAGTGCCTTGAACTACCAGAGGCTTGTGTTTTTTTTTTTATGGAGGAAGAGACATGCTCTGAGAGTTAGCCTTTATATATGTGCATCAATTGAAACACATCCTGCTTTTGATAATGTAAACCTCCTTTGGTATATGTGTGAACATATATATATATATATATATACATATACCAACAGAAACCTATTCTTACTTTACAATGGAAGTAAACAACCTCTTTTGGTATATATATGTATGTGTGTGTATACCTCAGCCATTCTACTGCAAGGCGGCTGTCGGACCCCTGCTGATTTGATCTTGATGCTAATCACACCAAGTGGTTGAACTTCAGATTTTTTTTCTGCAATGGAGATGAAGCATCACATGTGAGTAACACCATAGTTTTGGAAATAAACACGATTCGGTTACCTGGAAAAGTGATAAATACCCCCCCCCCCCCCACAGACTCTCATCATACTTACGGAGTTTTTGGCCGTAGAATCTCTCATATTTCATTTCCACAAAAAAGAAAAAGAAAAAAAACATTACAAGCTGTGTATAGATAGCAGCATACATGTCATAGAAAACTCGACATCGTTCTTCAGGGAGATGTTTTGTATACAGGGATTAGGCTTTTACAGGCAAGAGCGCAAATCGGCTCGCACCCAAAAGAATTTGAACATTACTTTTACACGAGTTATGTTACAAAGGAGACCCAAAAACGCTCTTTCTTTCTTTTTCTTTTTTTTGAGATCAGCCTAGCCTCCAGCTAAAACTAAAACCTACTTATGTGACACAAACTACTCAACTTCTACTTGCTCTTTTCTACAGGTGATGCTTCTTTAGACCCGATCTCTCACTTACACTGCTCCGTCTGCGTTTGCCCACTTTGATCTCGTAATTCTCATCATCCGAATCACCAAAATCGGCATCACCCACATAATCATCATCATAATCATCACCACTGTAAAGATCATTTTCCTGTGGATGAAATGGCTTTGCACC
The DNA here is from genome assembly GCA_037176905.1 of Azolla pinnata. Classification (NCBI taxonomy): domain Eukaryota; kingdom Viridiplantae; phylum Streptophyta; class Polypodiopsida; order Salviniales; family Salviniaceae; genus Azolla; species Azolla pinnata. The sequence goes on from JBBBWG010011657.1 coordinate 1,704, forward strand.
GCTTAGAGGAAAGCTTGCTCTGAGAGACGTCCGTAAACTGGGTACGTGCCCTTGGACGTGCGACACTGACGGTTCCAGGAAGGGCGCTTGAGGGAGCGAAACCCTGTTCCGTTTCTTTGATGTATTATTGTTAATGGAGTAATCAATCGAATCTTCTTTTAGAAGCCTCTTGAAAGCCTGCATTGAACAATTAATGATACAAAGAAGAATATATAAAACATCAACTGATAACCTACTGCTCACAGATGATTGATTCCCAACAAACTTTCCGGATTCCCAACCAGCTTTTTTCTGTTGCGCATCTTCCTATGCTACTACAGGCATGCAAAAACACCTCATTTTAAAACCACCACCAAGGGGATCAGCGCACATACCTGATACTGCTCCAACATTTGTTTGATTGTTTTCGTCATGTAGGTTAGAATCTCTTTGCAGCTGAATTCTTTCACATTTTGCCTGGACAAAGCCTCTCCAGGCTTAATGGGCTCCGTAGGTGTGAATGCCTGGTAATATCAATCAATCAATCTCTCTATTCATAAAGTTTGCGAGCAATATATCTAGATAGATAGCTAGACATAGATATCAAAACTTCACACAACGGAACGAATCTCAAGGGGCGGTACTAATTGACAAACACATGAATTTCTCATTTTCTGCAAATGTGATACAATACTTTTTGCTGAATAATCCACAGGATTCATATTGCACAATAGGATGTTCACCTATCTATCGGTAGGGATACTGTAAAGAGGTAAATCAACAAAAAGCCCACGACTTTTTTGCTTGCACTCCCATTGAGCTTGGAAACAAAAACAGTTGCCAAGTACTCTCTTACAATGAAGGGCAACTTTGAGGACATGTCTCATTATCTAAAAACTCCAAGGGAAATCTAAGCAGATCACCTTGAAAGTAATCCAAAGATTCATGTCATCTTCTAATTACAAGAAGTCATTGTTCATGATGGATAAACTAAAACTCTAAGCAATAGAAATAATACCAAATCAAGACAGATATACGTTACAGCTTGCTTCTCTTACCTGACAACGAGCATCGGTGAGGTTGTACATGATTTTTACGTGCCGCTTTAACCGCAGCAATAATGCCAATGCCATTGCTGCTGCACACTCTTCCTGAAAAATCACACTATGCTCATTAGGAAGCTGATAGAAAAAGGATTGAACGGACACAAATGTACACTTCGAAAGGAAAATACACCATTACAAATTTTACAACTTTCACAAATCTAATAAAAAGTATAATTTAACAATACGTAGTACTACTACCCCATGAGGTTGGAATTTCCATACTTCTCCCTTCTTTCCCCAAATGGCATTTCAGACTTTCATTAGAAGAAAAAAATTACAATTAGCTGATTACCCTTAGCCTCGATATTACAGCTTCTGGAATTCCACCAGTATCATCAACAAATACTTCAGTCTTCTGAACCTTTACAGTATCGAGGTTGTAGGCATTTTCATTTTCTTGTTCGCGTTGAACAGCTATAGTTTCCATAGCTTTCTTCGCAACCACCAATAAAGGGCCTTCGCTTATTAATCCCTTGATGTTTGCTTCAATTGCCCCTGCTCGTACTTGGACCATTCGATTTATGGCATATACAAGGTATAATGGTTCATCAGGTAACGAAAAAGGTAATGAACCAAGGATCTCTGTACAATACCTGAAACACAAGATTATCTTGATGCCAATGCCCTCTCTTTTGTAATTATACCACAACCAGATTCCATCACACTCAAAAACTAAGTAAATGGACAACCTGAAAACCTAGGTTAAGCACATTCAAGAAAGAGAAATAGAAAACATCTAGAGAGAGAACATACACAAGAAAAGGAAGTGACATATGACCCCAGCTAGCAACATCAAATTTTCGAACAACAGATGAAATGAACTTGTTTCTGGATATCCGACTGCCACGAATAAGTTTATAAGCTCGGCTTATTCCTGCCTTAGCTGATAATGCTAAAGTCCCATCCGATTTGCTTCTTGAATTTCCAGATGTCTTTGGTGTAACTTGGGCCTGGGATGATGTGGCCCCACCAGATTCAAGAAATTTGAAAGAAAGTTGAAGTCCATCTCCTAACCGACTTTCAAAAAATGAAGGGTACCTATCCAAAAGTTCTACGTTAGCAAAATGCATAGCTTACACAACCTTGCTACAAATATTGAAATGCCTTATAAATTTTCAGAGTCATACTTCTCGTTCATTTGAGACAGTAACCGGTGAGCGAGCTTAGAATTGGTTTCCTGTTGATCCACTTCAAGTGCAATCAGATGTGGCACACAAGTCATTGGATGGACTAGACCTTGCCGCAAAACTATTTCAACAACCTACAGAACCAAGAGATTTTGTTCACTGATGCAGTTAAGAAAGCCTGATCAATGAAGATTGATTGAGTAAATAAACACTCACCTTGACTGCAGCATGTCTGACCTGGTCACTGATATCTACGCATTGTTCTAGTATATAGTCCCAATGTAGCTGAATAATACCTCCACAAATGTTACTATCACCTGCTCCTGCTGCCACTGGAACAACAGCAGAATCCTGTTTAGATTTATTTGACAAATCTTCTCCAGCTTCACCGACTCCCATCTTTTCTTCAACATCCGCAAGGTAGTCATAAAAGTTCCTCAGTGTTTGCATCTGCAAGGTAAATAATACAATAACAATCAGCCTTTACTTAATTCTTAAAAACAGAAATATATATATATATAGAGAGAGAGAGAGAGAGAAAGAGTGAGAGTGAGAGAGAGAGAATGCCACTGCAAAACAAAATACATTGCAGTTCCTCTAACCCACCAAACACAACTTGCAAATTTACCTTAATCCGTGAATCAGCAGAAGAAGAGAGTGTAGCTTCAATCATTTTCCCCATGTCTTTTTCCATCATATATTCGGGCCTCGCAATAAAGAAAAAACCCAGAGCCTGCCAATATTCATGCAGACATGGTTAGATATCAGCCTACAGATCACAGTCAGAATATAGAAACATGTAACATACCTGAAGTGACCGACCCTTCACATCAAAATCACCAGATAAAAGATAATGTTTAAATAGAAGAAGTAATTGCTCCACATTTGTCTCCTTGTCGTTCATAGAGTCTATCAAATTAGCACCGTATCTCACTAGCAATCCGAGGCAGAATAGGCAGCGCAATACATTCTGCAGGTCAAAATCTTGAATATTGATTTGTATAGTATTCATACATAAGAAAGAATTACATAAAAAAAGTATTGGACATTATTAACACCACCAGATATTAGAGCCACCAAAGTCCAGAAAATGTTTTAATTATAAAACTACCATCATTAAAAATACCTTGTTTTCTGTTATCTAATTGCCATATTTTAATGAATAATGATCTACAAGTTTCTTTTCTACATCCATTTCTCAACTGTCCAAAATCTAGGAGGGCTCTTTTTACCCTCACATCCAATTTTATACATGAATTAAAAAATATAGCTATAAAATGTGCTTTGGGATCAAGATCATGCATGCAAATAAATGATTAATGGCACAAAAGCATTTAGTTTCCTCACAGGCTTGTCTGAAGCTCCAAAACCGGTCTTCCGCCAACTATCTAGCAACTTGAAGAATTTGTGAACTAGAAATTCAAAAGAGGAAAGTCCTTTTGCGGCCACTGTCCCTAGTGTACATAAGCATCTGCATAGAAAACTCTGAAATATAAATGTCAAACGAAAATATGGATGGTTTTGCAACAGAGAATGATATTTTGAAATATTACTTGATGCAAGCATGCACTACAGTAAGAAAAGAATAGCGAACAATCAGCTGCCTCAAATCCCGCTCAAGTTCTTCAATGAAATTAAGAGAGGGCCTACGTAGCAAAGGCAGTACTGCATCTATCACAAATACAATGCTCTGAAGTAACTGGGCAACATCTCGGTTATCAATCTGCATGTGAGTATGACAGCAGATATTAAGAAATCCACAACATCTACATAGCACATTGAACATGTCGAAAAAAATAAACCTCACCTGTGTCTTTAAGTAAGTCTGCAGGGTAACTACATAACGGGATGGATCAGCAGCAGGTGCACATAAAGTTGGATCCACCATGCAGAATGCATGCAAGCCAAGAACATACGGTAATGCTCTTGTTTCAGCACCTTCACTATTTCCTTCTTCAGCCTATATGAAGGCAATTATTAAGTAAAAGACGAATGGAAAATATGAGAACTGCAAGCTTCCAATAGAACTCAAACCTCAAGAATGTCCTCTATTAAGCATTTGCACATTAATTCGCAACGGTTTCTAACGGTAGCTTGAGAAACCAAAGTTGAATTTGAATTCTTCGCATTCTGTGGAATGAAATCCAACGCTAAGCTTCTTTTTATGATTGTTACCAGTGCCTGAGGATTTTGCAAGCATTTAAGTACATCAACGAGTTGCTGAACTCGCTCCGATATCTCAGAGGGAATAGAGCTGCTATCTCCAACTCGAGAAACATATTGATTACCAGGTTCCTCGAACCATATTTCATAAAATGTCCTACATACAAGGTCCTGTACAGACAATAAGAATGACACCTAGTATGGATATTGAATAAGCAGATTGTGTTTAGTAAAACAAGTAGACAGATAGACAGATTGTGTTTAATAAGACAAGTGCAGTATGTTTTCATGAACAGGATATACAGAAGCTGAAATAATTTGTGTAATGTTGTATACTATACAAGATATTCAGTTAGTATGAATACAACTTCTGGTAATCAATCTTATGAACACTCTGAAGATATCAACTGAAGTTTATTTTTAATTTGCACATAATTATCCCATATATAACCAGTTCCACACTACCACTGCAACTAGAGACTGTCTATTTACCTCGTTCAATAGAAGCTTATGGAAACTATAACTGATCAAACAAATTAATAATCCATTACAGATATGAAATGAAAATGAAATTCTATATTTAAACAAATGCATGGAAAGAAATGAATGACATCCAGTGAGATCCCTACATCAAGGTAAACCTGACAACACGACTTATGAGGCCAAGTAAGGTTCACTGAAGACAGGAAACATAAAATAAATTATCTGAACAAGTTCTCTGCTTTCAATATGTCAACAACGATTGCTCCCCTTTCTGCAAGTTGTAGGAAGACAAAAGTGCCAACCTTGTCTTAGGTTTGGGAGCTCCAAACTTGTTGGACAGTGCCTTGGTAATTACTGAACAGCTCCTTACCACGCAGGATATCATCAAAACTTTACTGGAAGTTCATTGATATGCCTCTGTTTATATAGCAATTGTTATCCAATTCTTCAAGGCATCTCCAAAATACCTTTCATATATTTGTGTTATGATACTGCAGGCCATATACATAACTGCCATCTCTATAGACAATAAAGCTTCCCTCCTTGCATTGAACATTTGTGGCATATTTTCGTTATGCCTACACTACTTGGAGCTAGCATGAATGGATTGAATGTATATTAGAATACCTCTTTTCCTTACAATTTGTGTTAATCTGTGCTTAATTTCAAACTCATATGCTAGAAACCTCGACTTCCACCGAGCACATATGGGTAAATTTAGAAATACACCAAAATTTTCTTCTACATTCATATCCTGGAGACAAATTACCATTCATGTATATCATCAAAAGGGTCCCACACACCCAACCAGATTTATTTACTCTCCAGTTTACTGACAACGGGTTTAAGCAGCAAATTACAAATGTTATTTTAGTATGATCATGTAGTCAGAATTCCCTAGTACACAAACAAACATAGATATAGAGATAGAAGTCTGCTCTCACCTGTATACTAGTTTCTTCATCGTTGATGCGAGTTAAAATACGTACAAGAGCATCTGTCCTCTTTGCAAAATCACACTTGGAAATATAAAGATCACGAATAATCTTGATCACACGCTTACGGACACTAACACCTGTGTCCATTATGCGTTCAGCTATCTTCTGAAAATACTGGCCAGAACAAACTGTAAAGTATCAAAAAGACCGCAACATGTCCAAAATGTTTCTGAGAGGTATTTCTATGTATTACCTTAACAGCGACGTCAGGATGAGATGCAATATGCCTCCCCACTAGCTCCATTGCAGCTTCACGAACAGATATTGCAGAGTCCAAAAACCTTCCTTCAACTGCCCGCTGAACTCTCTCATCACCTAAGACTCCAGGGTCTACTTCAACAATTGCACTCACCTAAATGACAAATAGTAAACAGTGCATGGCAACAACATAAACATTAACGAAAACGAAAATGGAAATGCGTCTAGGATGAAGCTGTGCAATTGGCATCTAAGGTTGACACTGGATATATCTAAACACAATGGACGTGTTATGCTTATTTATGTTAAAGAATACGAAGTGCATGCTTATATTTATCTCTAAACAGTTTTCTAGGCACCCCTTCATCAAAATTGAGATACTTCACACATAAAAGAATTCTTATGATCTTGATGAACTTACAGCTCTGAGGGCTTTGGCACGAGGTGTAGGAGAATTTTCTTGCAGACTCACCTGCATGTAAAAACGTAATAATAGGATAAATTAATGGGTATATAAGACCACAAAATGAAAAACTAACTTAAAACATTACCAGCAGTCTCTCAAGAATTCTATCAAAACCTCTGGCTAGAGGTCTTTGCTGACCCAACAAAGAAGATATTCTGACAATAATATCTCTACTAAAAGGAGTTGGTACTATCCCTCTTCCATTATTGGAAGCTTGCCTCATACATCTTTCATAGTAAAAAGGAAGATTCCGTTGACCTTGAGTATCATCACGATACCATTGCCATACGAAGAAACTGCAAACAGTATGAATTAAGTGACTCAACCACGATGATGTCCTATTGTGGTAAATTCAAAAATAACTAACCGATGTGCACAGACAGCCACACTGTCACTTCCTGATGATTCACCCAGGTAGTTTAATAGCATTTGTTGAAGAATCACATCTCCTGTCTTTGGAACAGTAATATCATCAGGATTTCTTGACTGAATCATCCCTTTGCTTTTATAAATAAGCTTACCATCTGCAGCCTTTCCTTTCAATGATGTTTCTAAAGCAATAAGCTGTCTTCTGCAGTAACAATATTGACAAACCCAACCTCGTCCAATAAAATCATGGCCTGTGACTCCAACACAATAACCATGGAACCACCGGAAGCAACTCTCACAAGGAACAGTAAACTTGGAGCCCTTCCCATCACCACAAACAGCACACATTTCCTTCAGCAGACGCCCATCTTCATCTGGGCTTTGTAATTCCAGGAAGCCACGCAGTGTGTCCCTGTTACAGAAAATAGCGTCTTGTTTTAAACGAGCTGCAATCTGACCAAGGAGTTCAATTGCACTGGCACGAACCCCAGCATCTTTTGACTTGAGCCCTGCAGAACCAAATAGCAACACACAAAGCACCTACAAAACAAAAATTCCTAAAGCGAGTTTAATCTTTACCACGTATATAATATGCATATTTCACAAAAAACTGAATATAGAAGTTTCCAATAGGCAAACATAAGCATGATATTCAGTATTAAATACAAACATCTTTTACCTGAAGCAGAACATTAGCTGCAGGAAATTCAGGTGCATTGAGTGTTGTCAACAAATCAGTAACTATATTTTCCACCAGACACCTGATATCTGATCCTTCATGAGCTTTTGGTGCAGTCCAACGTTGTAACACATTCCTCCAAAAGTAAGTACTAGCATCAATTGCAGGATCCATGCCCTTAAATGCCGCATTTGACGCATCATTAGCATCTGGTTGCATTGTGGTAACTACTGGCTTTTGTTGGACCTCGTTTGGAAGGCTTACACTGCATTGAACCAGTTGAAGTATCAACGCTGTTAGCATCTGGATCTGCTTCGACTCTTCATCAGGTAAATGATAGTTCCTAAGGCTTCTCTTCGATGAAGGAATCTTCCACAGTAACGAAATAATTTCATCCTGTATTGTCACCCGATGTTGTGGATAGGTAGAGAATATCTGTGAAAATTTCAAGGATGCGGTAAGGGATGTTCTTTGAAGGTTTCAATTGTTATAAACGAGCAAAACACATTGACAATGTTTCAACTTTAATTTATGTCATATACATTACCATCGACACAACACCTATTGCCTTCAACTGGAGTAGCTGAATGTTTTCTACACTAAAAGTTGCCAAAACGGTCTTCATTAGCTGAAGAATGCTATTATCCATTAACCGCTGGCTGGATAATAAATCTTTCATCAAACCAAGAATACTGCATATCTTTTGTAGCACGCCTGAAACAGCCCCTGAGACTCTGCAACAAGTTTACTTAATTCTGGGCAATGCTATGACTAGCTTTAAGAACAAATGAATTAAACTTGCCAGTATGAACATATATACTAACGCAATCTGTTTTCCTGTTCTTAGTTATCAGGGATTTTCTAAATGAGAAGAGTGTGGTAATCCTATGCGATTAGATTCATCTACTTTTTCTTGTCTACTAGACCAGTAGTAGAGATAGTAACAGCTTACTTATTGATGTTAGATCTCTTAATTTTTGGCCCTTTACTCTTGCGACGTCCTTTCTTTGTTTCAATCTCCTCGTCATCTGGATTATCTTCATACAGATCATTTTATGAGCAAGCGTGAAAAAATAGAAACTGGAATGGACTAGATTAAATGCACCATACCATCTTCCAGTTCACCACCCTTGTGGAGTTTTCTGTACACAGGATCATATGCTGTAAAAATGCTGTGGACTATTTGATAACGAGAAAACTCAACAATACGATCTATAACCTGTTGAGTCCTCACATTTAGCTTGTGCCAAAACTACCTATACTAAACAAAAACTCTGACAGAAGTTCACCTCTTCTTTATAAACTTGCTTTGGCATGCCTGGATGTGTCATGATAGTTAGAGAGGCCTGGACAGCTTCCAAAGCTGATGCTACCACTAAGAATACTTCAGAATCGTTCTGAAACACATGAAGAATGTATCAATAAGTTTAGAATCAAGTTTTCAGTAAAATCACACTCATGCTATAAAACTTCCTGAATGAGTGGATAAGAATCTATCAGTTTGTTATTATAGACAGTTTCATAATTGGTGATAAATTAACATAGTTAATGTGCCAAGAAAATATTTACACGCCAGAATGTTGAACATTAGCATTTAGAAATTCATGATGAGATCTGACTATAGAATATATTGGTTTCATCAGACAAATAATAGTTACCTCATCATCAACAACAACACATTGCCCTCCAGCATGTTGAACATGGCGATCTAAAAGGTTCACTGTTTTAACTAAATGATCAACAGGAACCATATGTAATATATTCTTTGCATGAGCAGTTGCAATTTCTTCCACGAGAAATTTCATTTCCGAGAGAGTAAGAAACGTTCCACCCTCCACTCCATCTTCTTCATACAAGTCTACTCTGTCAAATACCCCTTCCATAACTTCACATAAACTCTGTAAAATGGCATCTGCAATCATAAAATTTCAGGATATGACTTGTGCTTGGATCTCATTTTTGCTAGAGACAAAACACGAAATTTACCATGCTCAGAACCCTGCATGCTGATCAAAGATGTTGTGCCATTCACATGTTCTTTCCTTTTTATTTTTAACCTTTTAACTGATGGAGTACGATGCCCCAAATCCTGCAGCTTTAAATTATTTAATGAATCATCAGTAGAAAAATAAATATAGCTGTATCAATAGCAGTGTAGCACATACTTCACAATTCATTAACCAAGTAAAGTTCCTCTGAGGTAGGCTTATCTGAATAAGAAGGAAAGGATATAAGCCACAAAAGTATAAAGCCCCTGAACAACAGAGGAATTTACTCAATCAAGTTGGAAGACTGTTCTGTTTCATTCTGTTTCATTATTATTTTAGTATACAGCTTTAAGCACATGTGTATGAAGACATGTATTTCTTGTGTGGATCAGATAGCTAAATTTGAAGTACGAATTTCTAGTTTTATCACGCCAGAATACCTCATGAAGAGAACGCTTTAATGTAGTATTTACTGTGCTTTCTCCAGATAGATCGTCTTTTGATGAAGATCCAATTCTCTTATCAAGGCAGGAATTACGTCGGCATTGTCGATCAGCTTGCTCTACAATTCATTGCATGTGAGTTAGAGATTGTTACCAACATCCTGATACAAGGATTTAATTCAATGTTGTAAATATATTCATAGAGATATATCATTATTTTTGGTTCAACTGCTTATCTATAAGGAAATATTTTGTGTTTACGATGGAGCAGAAAATAAGCAAAAGGGAACAGAAACTGTGTAGCTCTGCTCTTGTTTCATTTACTTCTAGAAAAAATGTTCCTTGGCCTCCACGAATCATTGCATGTAAGTCAGAGCTTGTTAGTGACATCCAGATACAAGGATTTAATTTCATCTTATAAATATAAAACTAGATATACATGATTCAACTGGGTTTAACTGCTAAGCTATAAGAAAGGAGTTCATGTTTAGGATGGAGCAAAGAATTCTCACAATAGAACAAAACCTGTGTATAGTACTGCTCTTATTCGATCTATTTCTAGACAAAATGTACAGCTGATCTTCTGTCAGGGAAATGTGCAACAGTTTAGAGGCCTGTATGTCATTTTCAGTTGGGATTCATTTGTTGTGTGTCTTCGGGTACTGTCAACGGCAGATGATATTTAAGTCATTACTTCGGTTCATAAGCTGAATCATAAACACATCTGAGTGCTGCCTGATTCGTGATGACTATACCCAAAATAGTAGATCAGAAACACTTTCAGTGGCATTCTATGAAGAAAGAGAAAAAACGTGTTACCCTGCTGTATTGATGATGGGCAAAGGAACTTGTGATAAAAAATGTGCCTAGCAAATCCTACAAACCTCACTTTACACCTTTACCTCCTCTACTACTTAATACCTCATAAACAAAAAGCTTTATTGAAGGACTTTACATTGCTTTGGGGATCACATTATCGTCATAATTGTAGGCACGAGATCATTTAGTTTGCCTATAAAAAAGCTCAGCTGAAGATTGTTACAGACAATTTAGCATGACAGCATCATAATGAAAATGATTTTTTCTAATTTATCCCTGGAAACCCAGAAGAGTGGTATTTAATTATTTGAGACTGTATTCTAAAAGGGAGAAGGTTTAGAAAATTTCAATCAAGATTATCTCACTACAGCCACGAGGGTTTCTTAACAGTGATGATTTTTCAAACCTTTAGATCAAGATTGTCCAACTACAGCCATGAAGGCTTGTAGAAGCATCATATCTTCTTTTTGAATGTATCAAGTCATAATGGGATTCCATATGACAAGAAAATAAGTAAGTAAATAGATGAATAGATAAAAACCACTTTTCATTTTTTCAGATAACAAGCTCATTCTTACGTTTTCTCTTAGATAACCCTTTGAGAAACTGCATATATGTTTAATCTCAAAAGGGAACTGCAACATATATATAACCTCTCAGTGCCAATAGGCTTTGCCCTATAATTTCATGAAATGCTCACACCATTTTCATTCTACAGAAACAACAAAAGAACTGATCCATTACACATGTAATAATCGACTGAGGGAAGACAGAAGGAACTAAAATCAATTTTATATTCTCTTAAATCTAGTATAATATTCTTGAACCATATAGGCCACAGGAAGAAATGATCATGAACTTCATCCAGAAGTGTAATTTCAGCTAGCAATGGATAATTTTCACAATGTAGAAGTCCATTGCCTCTCCAGAATTCTGTCTTTATATTGTCAATTCCAACAAGGTATATGGACAGATTTACCTGATGTTTTGCTGAAGACAAAAGCCTCTGGATCATACTCAAGGACGGCAGCCAAAAGACTTCCATGTGTTTTACTAATGGAAGAGAAATTATCCTCAAATCCATCTCTTGCAGACCTGAAACAGTTCGTCCAATCAGCCCAATAACATAGCAAACACACCACCTCTTTTCAACTCAATCTCCACCTTATGGTTGTCAAAGTTAAAACAGATCAGCTTTGAAATATATAAAACACAAATGATCACCAAAATGCAGTGTATATACAGCTCAAAGTTCAACCAAATCAGTTTTATAATATATTGAAAACAAAAAATCACTCAAATGTATTGCATATACTATTCAGTTTCGACATTTGTGTGCAATACAGCAGTGATACTTCTATGCACAGAAATCACTGCCAAATGCAGCGTATCCTTGACAGTAGTATTTCACTGTCAAACGCAAATTATCCTACTCTGGGACAAAAGTAAAAATTTTCGTAAACGATTCAGATCCAAGCGTTTGAGGGAATTCATTATAAAGACTTATTGTGTATTCTACAAAGTAAAAAACAATTTTGTGATGTGCAACTGGGATCCTAATATATGCAAGTTGTGTATCCTATTGTGGAAATTTTCAACTGCAAAATATGGTGTGGATTTTGTGAAGAATGGGTAAAAGACAACGAACAAAAAGATAATGGATGGAGAAAGCTTAGAGTAGCCTATGGTATTGTAAATACGTTGATGCTACACATTATGCGCATCTTATGTGCTAAGAAATTCACCACGAAACACCACAGAAATTCAATGAAAGATGTTGGTGCAAATCTTCATACCAAAAGACGAGAGCAGGAGAGAAATGGATGTGGAACGTTGTAAGAAGCTATGCATAAATTGAGCAGAGAAATAGTTTGGTGTAAAATGCAGTACATATCCTATAAAAGATGGCAGTGACTGAAAGAAATGTAAGAGAGAGAGAGAGAGAGAACGGAAATGGAAGCTTACAGGTAGCTAATATCTGTAGCAGAAAGAAGCTCAGCAATTTTCCCAGCACTTGCGATAAGAGACGATCTTCTACTATCTGGTGTTTGCAGGAATCCTCCTCGGATAGCAGCTATGGTGTTCTCTTGTTCTTCTTCTTCTTGGAAAGGGATCAAATTACCAGAAGCACAGATACAGATGGGAAGACAAGGTAGTGGAAGGCTCGGAGCTATCTCAGTATGCGTTAAGTTTGTGAGCCTGTACATAATGATGTCTTTAATTGTTAGCTTCAACAGTTTTTATCTACATAGCCATGCCTGCTTCACTGCGTGATTTCCTACAGTCATGTGTCTATTTCCTTCTATGCTCCTGCTGCTTACGCTACCTCTGAGAATGAAATCCTGTTTCTGTTTCTCTCTTTATTCCTGCTACCGATTCTGGTCCTGTTTCTTTCCTGCTCCTGTTTCTTTCCTGGTCCTGTTTCTTTCCTGGTTCTGCTTCTGCTCCTGCTTCTACTTCTCTAACGTCACCCAAA
>JBBBWG010011668.1:0-24598 GCA_037176905.1 Azolla pinnata
AATGGTGCAGCATAGAAACAATCCGCTCCTGGATTGTACGATTCATCCGTTCTGCTACTCCATTTTGCTCCGGACTACAAGGAGCCGTATATTCGCGTTTGATGTCGCGTTCTCAGCAAAATTGGACGAACTCGTCAGACTTATACTCTCGCCCGTTATCGGATTGTAGGCATTTTAGCTTCCGATCCGTCTGATTCTCGACCATTGCGAGCCAATCCTTGAAGATCGTGAAAACACGGTCTGCGTCGTCGATGAAGGTGACGAAGTACGACGCTCCAACGAGAGATAGATGTGGCATCGGGCCACAGATGTCCGAATGGACCAAATCGAGCGGACTCGATTCTCTCGGTGAACTAGTCGGATGTGCGGTCGCGACTTGCTTGCCATACTGGCAATGCTCGCAAAATTGATAGTCGGAGAAGGAGAGCTTGGGAATGTAGCCGGCCTTGGATAGATGCGTGATGTCGGCTTTACTCAGGTGGCCGAGTCTTCCGTGCCGTAGTGATAACACTGCAATATCCACAAGGAATAAGTCACCCTTTCTGAGTGTGACGTACAAAAGATACAATGAATGTATCTTCGGACCACGAGCGAGTAGGAGGTTCCCTTTGTGGAGACTCTACCCTCCTGACGAGAAGCTGCACGGATGCCTGCTTCATCGAGTTGTCCCACCGAGATGAGCAACCTTGAAAGCTCCGGGACATGTCGAACATCGTGGAGTACGATCGTAGAGCCACCCGAAAAGTTGAGCTCTACTGTACCGATGTCGATAACCGCATAATGCTGCGAATTTTCGACGCGTACAGGGTCGAAACTTCGAGCCGTATACTATCAGAATTGCGATCAGAACGGAGTTACGTAGTAAGAGGCACCCGAGTCGAGTAGCCAGCTGGTGGCTTCCTCTGTCGTAAGCAGAACTTTTGTTTCGGTCGTGCTCTCCACAGTGAGGATGTTCGGATCATCCTCCGTAGTATCTACGATTGTGCGTCGTGAATTCGTAGAAGATGAACCGCAGAAGTTCACCTCCTTCGTATGATTGCCCTTTTGCTGAAATTTTTCGTTCTTTGCTTTGAGGGCTCGACAGTCGGCTTTGATGTGTCCAAGTTTCTTGCAATAGTTTCACGTCCTTAAATCCCTGGACTTACTTCGGTTTCTCGTCACGTTCGGCCCGCGCGAGGAACTTCTTCCACGATGTTGTTGTCGATTACCCGTACTTTGTACGGTGTAGGCTTCACTTGCCGAGTTCTGAACGAAACGTTTTCCTCCGAGCATCTTCAGACAGAATGGAGCTCGTAATCTCGGAGTACTTCACGGCCGTAGCATATGCGTTGCATACGGTCGTGACGAAGGTTTCCTAGGACGGTGGAAGGCTACTCATCAGCAGTAGAGCTTTCAGCTCATTGTCGATCGTCATCCCTCGTGCTGATAGTTGGGAAATGATTCCTTCGTAGTCGTTCAGGTGAGTCGTGATCGAGTCGGATTCTTTCATCCATAAGTTGTAAAGGCGTCGTATTAAGTAAATCTTTGTAACGGCCACCTTCTTCTCGTATGTGTTCGACAACGTCTTCCACAGTTCTTTTGTTGTCGTACACGACCGAACCGTGTAGTACACGGATTCAAACAGATGCATTCGACAAGGACATAAAGGGGATTCTTATAGAAAAAGTAAGTTATCTTGCTATGTGAACTCCTTATAGCGGTAAGATGACCATGACAGTGTGGAGTAAGATGTATGATTTGGACCAAGGTGGGCGAAAACATCCTTAGCAAAATCATTAGGGTCAAGTTATTGACAAATAGTATCAAGAAGACTTGAATCCAATGGCGTGGCACGAACCGTTATTGCTTACAATTTTGCTAACTAAGGAGAACTTGCTTTTGATTGCCGAAAGTTGGATTTCCAGGGCGAAGTGTCAAATATGAGCGCTTAAACAAAGCATTTGCTTGCCACTATTGTCTCTGTGGGTGAAAAATCATCTTGAAATCAAAACGAGTTAAAAATTGCACCCACCGAGCTTGTCTCCTATTTATCACTCAAAACGTCTGAAAAAATGTAAGATTTTTGTGGTCAATATAAATGATGATTTGATAAGGTGAACCTTCTAAAAAAATGCTGCCATTGCACAAAAGAGTCGATCACAACTAATAACTTTTTGTCATGCAAACGTAACTAATCTTTGCAACATTACATTTTCTTGAGTGAAACGCGATTAGATGCAACTCTCTATCTTCACTTGGCTATGATAGAATGTTCTCCAATGCAAAGTCAGATGTATCTGTCTTAATAATTTTTCAATTATCCAATCTCTTCCTTTCTTTGTGCTAACAATTTGATTTGAATTGCTTTAATATGATTTATATGTCTCTATTTATAAGTCTTTATCGAATAACCTCGAGATTCCTAGAATGTTCTAAAATGTTTTAGAGTTTTCTCTGATACAATAATCACTATAAAAAGTAGTCATTATCATTTCACGTCATGATAGATTATTTTAGTAGTTAGGTTTCGAATTCTGTGATATGAAGTCTTAAGTTTCAATCCGTAAAGCATAATGTTCATAGATTCATGACAGGCAGACATCTTACAATGTATCTTGTTCAGCTCATCATCAAAAGGAGTAAAAGAGTATTTACAGTAAGAATGAATTGATTTGTTAAAAGTTTAAACAAGGAATTTCAACCATGTTGGCTTATTATTATTATTATTATTAAAAGGAGCAAAAGAGTATTCACAGTAAGAATGAATTGATGTGTTAAAAGTTTAAACAAGGAATTTCAACCATGTCAGCTTATTATTATTATTATTATTATTATTAAAAAAAGGAGCAAAAGAGTATTTACAATAAGAATCAATTAATTTGTTAAAAGGTTAAACAAGCAATTTCAACCGTGATAGCTTCTTATTAATATTACTATTATTATTTTTATGTTAGCTTATCATCATCATCATTATTATTATTATTATGTTAGCTTATTATTCATTATTATTATTATTATTATGTTAGCTTATTATTATTATTATTATTTCTTCTTCTTCTTCCTCTTCTTCTTCTTCTTCCTCTTCTTCTTCTTCTTCTTCTTGTTCGTCTGATTTCTGACTGTGCCACAGTCAGAAATCCGAATCGCCATAGCTCGAATCAGCTCTCTTTAGGGTTAGGGTTAGGGTTTCTCACCTGAGCTCCCAAAGTTGACAGATGCAATCATACGGCCGAGCTTCTCGGCTTTCACGCGTCTTTGTTCCTGCAAACGCCATCGATCTATCAATCGTCACGGCTTCGTGCTTCGCCATCGCCACCTAACGGTCGTCGCGCCATAGCTTCTTTGCCCTCCCTCCTTCTTTCCTCCTGCAGGGCTGCCGTTTTCTTTTGCAAGCAGCGGCGCCTCCAGGAGAACGTCGATACGGATTGCTTGATCAGGATGATCCTAGTGCAGGCAACGAGTCGTTGAAGAGAAGGCCTTGATCGAAGATCGTTCGCGTTGAAGAGAAGGCCTTGATCGAAGATCGTTCTCGTTGAAGAGAAGGCCTTGATCGAAGATCGTTCTCAGCAAACACGAGGAGGAAGAAGACGAAGACGAAGACGACGACGACGACGAAGAAGAAGAAGAAGGAGGAGGAGGAGGAGGAGAAGGAACTGAAGAAGGAACTGAAGAAGGAGGAGGAGAAAGAACTGAAGAAGGAACCGAGGAAGGAGGAGGAGGAGGAGGAACCGACGAAGAAGAAGAAGGAGGAGGAAGAACTGAAGAAGAAGAAGGAACTGCAGCGATGATGGAGATCAAGAAGAGCAGCAGCAATGGCGTCCAAGAAGTGCTCAAGGCAATGAACCACAACGGGGGCCTGAACGGCAGCGGCGCGAACGATCGGAACGGCAGCGACGAAGAGAAGAAGCGCGCGCAGAAATATGTGGTAGGAGGAGGAGGAGATGGAAGAACGGAGGAGGCGGCGATGGCGACGGAGGCATCTGCAGAGGCGGCGATGGCAACGGCAACGAAGAGGACCCGAACAAGAGAGGTAGCATCGCGATACAAATCAGCAAACGCCTCTGCATCATCATCGTCGTCTTCATCATCGTCATCGTCATCGTCATCGTCTTCGTCATCGTCTTCGTCTTCGTCTTCGTCTTCGTCTTCGTCTTCGTCTTCGTCTTCTTCATGTTTCTCCCTCCATCGCTATGTATCGCCAAGCAGGCTCGCGGCGCGGAGCCCCTCTCCGAACCACCGCAGGCTCGGAGGAAACTGTCAGAGGCTCGGGACCAGCCATGGCTCCTCCGATCCGCATCTGTACATGCCGAAAAGGCCTGCTTCCGCTGAGCGTGTTCGGCGCTCTGCTTGCCCCGGCCATAGCCATGGCACCATGTGCGAGAACAAACCCCTTCCCATCCCCCATCATCAGCAACACCTGCATCATCAACAGCAGCAGCAACAACAACAGTCTGTTCGATCTTCTTTCATTGCCAAGAAATCGCCTGCCCTCGCCGCTCGCGAACCTGGCCTTCTGTGGCCATCCACCCTATCCATCTCCTCCTCTTCCTTGCAATCCGACTCCTCTGATGCTTCCTCCAATCCCCCACAAAGCTTCATTTCAGGTATGCTCTTCTTCTCGCTAACATCTTTGCGAATCAGCGATGGCGGAGGTGTATATTTCCAAATCAGTGCTGTAGTGTGAGCATGTTTTCTGTTGGATCCTTTGCATTCAGAATGCGCCACCGTTTCATGTAAGATCCTTGCATGAAACTGTGATGGTGGATATATATCCAAATCAGTGCTGTAGTGTGAGCATGTTCTCCATTCTATCCATGCATTCAGAATGTGCCACCGTTTCATGTAAGATGTTTCATCGATTTAGATAAGATGTCCAATTGCTTCTCATCAGTTCTCTAAGGTTTGTAATCTGTTCACATCTTTTCCTTTGGGTTTTCTGGTAAGATGTGCTATCTGTTCACATAAGATGTGCTATCTGTTCACATAAGATGCACCACCATCATCGGTTCACGGAAGACATGTATTCGCCGTCCAGATGAGATGCGCTAAAAAAGCTTCTTTTGAATGCATTTAGCAATGCCTTAGTCTTCTTATGAGCACCTTCTCTGATCTGATTACCATTGAGGATGTAGTGTAAGTAACTGAGGTTGAGATTACAGACCATGGCCTTAGTGTTCCACATAGCTCTCACGATGGCAATGCTAAGGTGATGGAGATGGTGTTGAGCGGGCCAATGCAAACCAGGTTTTCGCCACAACGAAGAAGGGCCCCGCTGAGGCGCAAGGTGAACGTGCAGGACCAATGCGAAAATGCAAAGCCTGCAATGGGGAATCTGGCTCCTAATCCAGGCTCCTCTATAAAGCCTGGAAGGCGAGATGCTAAACCATCTACTGCTGAGAGCAATGTAGAATCTTTCTTGGAGAAAGATGATGCCCTGTTAAGCTGCCATTCGGCTTCATCTTTTTCCACAACTGACGAGGCCACAAACTCAAATGATCTAGTATGTGGTGTTGGTCATCTCGATTCCGAAGAGAAAACACCAGCTAGATCAGATAATGCTGATGAGCTTGATTCGAGTCTATGTGAGGCTGAGGACGAGTTGGAAACCCATCGTTCTCTGCCCCGTCCAAATTACTTGTTTGATGATAATGGATCAGATACAGAGAGTACTTCATCCGGAAGTGTCTCGATGGCTTCTTCTGGTGGTCATACTACTACCAGAGCCAGGGGAACTGTGGTGCCAGCCAGGTTTTGGCAAGATCCAACGAAAATCAAACAGTCAAAAGCCTTGAGATCTTCTCGATCTACCACTCCAGTACGAGCTTCTTCCCGTTGTGCATCTCCATCTCCACTTTCTCCATCCTATGTGAAAACAATGAGGGTTCATTCTCCATCGAGACGCCTTGCCAGTCCTGGGAAAAATAGATCTGGGCATGCAGTGCTAGTCTCCTGTAATGGAGCCAGGCGAGTTGCCTCACTGAGCTTATTGAATGCTAGTGTGGATTCCTCTAGAAACAGGAAATCCACAAGTCAGCTTGAAGAGTCTCATGATCTAAGGTTACTTCATAACCGATGGCTGCAGTGGCGTTATGTCAATGCTCGAGCTGAAACAGCAATGAAGGCACAAGCTGCCGAAGCTCAGGTGAAGTGATCAGCACATTGTCTCGAAACATACTCTCCAGATGTTTAGCGACTGATTATATGATCAATTTTATGCAGAACCAACTGTATCAATGCTTTTTAAAAACGTGCGAATTACGGGAATCGGTATCAATCGAACAGATTGAAGTAAACAGAATCAGGCATGGCTTGAAAGTGGATTCAGTGCTCAATACAAATGTAAGGGATTGTGTTCATGTCTGTATGCAATTATTCTTTGGATATTGTCTAAAAGGCGTTTTCGTTAGGATGCTCATTTGGTAGAGTGGGAGTACTTACAAGCTGAACACTCATCATCAGTAACTGGTATTACAAAAGCTCTAGAAGCTGCGGTTGTGAGAGTTCCGGCTATTGGAGTGAAGGTCATTTTTTATGTTCTCTTACACTACAGTCAGCGTTTCAACCATGTGAGAATTTAATGAAGAATTCTTGTTGAATAAGCTTTGTTTGCTCTCAGCAGGTGGATGTGGGGGCAACAAAGGAAGCCCTATCTTCTGCCATGGACATCATGGAGGAGGTAGAATCAATGATAAGCAAAATGTTGGCTGGGGTAAGTCTTACTCGAAGATCATGCATTTATCGATCGAGGATTTTCCTTTGTTATTTTGTTTAATTGCATTGTCTGCAGGCAGAAACCACAGAATCTTTACTATCCGAACTGGCAAAGACAGTAATGTTGGAGAAGGCTGCCTTAATAGAATGCGGTGATCTCCTATCTTCCACAGCGCTATTAGAGGTCTGTCTTTCTCTCTCTCTCTCTCTCATTCTCTGCTGAAAGTGTCATCTTATATATGCTAAACTGTTACTCCAGACTTCATTTCTCTGCACCTATAAAGGGTACTGGCAAAAACAATGAATGCATTTGTGATTTAACAGACGGAGGAGCGGAGCCTAAGGGCTCATCTCATGCAGCTCGAAGCAGAGAAAGTGCGATCTTCTTTCCGATGAGATTTTTGGGTCCCAGTCAGTATATAGCTTGAGCTACTTCGTTCTTTACACATTCACCACCGCTGAATTCCTCAATCATCAAGCATATATGTCGATCCCGCTCGAGATTTTCTCCAGCCCTCTAAATTTTTGTAAGCACTGTTGTTTTTGATGAAAGAGCCCTTCAACTGTAACATAACACACACCATCTGGCTCTACAATAAGAGTGAAAAGTATGAGGTTATGTAGTTCTTTTATTCAATTGAGAATAAGCTGAGGGCACTAGATTTTGTGTCCCCGCCTAATCTCCATCGAGGTTTTGCTAAACAATTCAGGGAATTCCCAGTCTTATATGAGAACAGTGTCTCAAATTCCGGATAAATCGGAATTGTTGGAAGGCAATTTAGGAGACATGGTGCTATGATATATATGTAAGATAACAATTTATGATTTGTCAATATGACTGCAATTTATATGTGTGTCTGTATGCATCCTCAATTCTTTACTGTGGGTATACAGCATTTTTATCCTTGTATCTTCTTTGACTACAAACAATGTTTACAAATTTTCTGACAAAAAGCCTGGATCTATCCTCCCATAGAATCCACCCCAAAAACTGTTTTCTATGTTCAGAATCTATAGAGGAGGGTTTTCGGGCTTCGGACTTTGTATACCTGAGACAGGATAATTTTGATCTTCCAACTCATTTCATAATATGTTTCGTCACAGATGGCTTTTTGTTTTTGCTGAATCTCTGTACCCATGGTTGATCAAGCTAAGCTTCATAATGGATCTGAGGTGCATTTCAGTTTTTTTTATTATCATTTGTGACAATAGTAGGCTAAGATTTGAGTGAGGGTTGAGTATATGTTTCCAAGGCTAATATTCATGGATGAGAACACTACTATTGACTTGCTTATTCATGCAAGGTTGATGGCTTGGGCTAGCACCTTATAATCACATAAGCCCAGCTACAGAAACACAAACTGGATTTGTAATCCTGCATTGATCTGCATCCGCATGCTCTACTCTTTTAGTATTGAATTGTTCCTTCCATGTGCACAGTGCATTTCATTGATTTAGTATGCTACAGCTTTGGTGATGAAACAAAGCCTATATATACTTTTTTCCCACAAACTCGCGTGGAAGATGTTCGGAATGCGTAAATCTGCAGATTCAATTTCATCATGAGGATAAGATTCTCGCAGCCTTGGGCAAATGCATCCTGTTTACTGGCCCAGCCAGTCTTTCAAGTTTTTTCTGTTAGAACACTAAGCTTTCATTAAACACTGCATGATGTTGCTGGATATAAGATGCTAAACGCATCGGATCGAGACCCCATGACATGATCAGATGGAACATTCACCTGCATCATCGGACTCGATCCTCAGATGCAGTATACCGAAGCAGTTTTGGATCGCGGATCATTGCGTTCCTTTTCAAACTTGCGCGGCATGATGATCCGGGGGGGGGGGCATATTTGAGTCTCAAGGCGCCGATCTTCTCTGCATCTCGTCGCATTCCGGCGGTTGAGAAGATATCCTCCATGAGCAGATAGGCTGCTGCGGAGCTGCTCTCGAGTTGCAATACCTGATCGAAAACCAGCTTCGCGAGCTCCACGTTGCTCCATTTCCTGCAAGCCCCCAGCAGTGCGAGCCAGATGGTATGATCAGATGATGGCACCACCTTGATCACAGCCACGGCATCGTCGAAGCATCCACCGGATCCAAACGCGGCAACCATGCAGGTATGATGCTCCACATCGGGGGCGATTCCAGATTTCTCCGCCATGTTCTTGAACAGTTCTTGTGCATCTTCCAGCTTGCCCAAATGGCTGCATGCATTCAACAGGCAAAGGTACGTGATCCTGTTCGCGGAGAGACCTTCGCATTCCATCTGCCTGAAGCAGTCGAGCGCTCTGTGGAATTCTCCGTGCTGGGCGTACCCCGCGACTAACACGTTCCAAGAGACCACGTTCCGCAGCGGGATCTCTTCGAGCACTCGGTGCGCTGCGGGGAGCGCGTCGCATTTCGCGTACATGTCGATCAAAGCGTTGCCCACGCCGATGTCCTCCAGCAAGCCGCGATCCGAAGCATCTCTGTGAATCTCTCGGCCCTTGTCCGCGGCTCCCGCGTTGCCGCAGGCCTTGAGGATGCAGATGAAGGTGATGGTGTTGGGAGAGATGCCCTCTCGCTGCATCGTCTCCAAGCAGTCCAGCGCCTTGCGATCTTGCCCTCGTTCGACATACCCCGCGATCAACGCAGACCACGAGACCGTGTTGCGAGCGGGGAGCGAATCGAGAACCTCGCGGGCTTTTCCGAGCAAGCCACACTTGGCATACATGTCCACCAACGCGTTGCCGAGCACGACGCTCCTCTGCAGCGATCCGTTGCTCGAGATGCTTCCGTGGATGCGCTCGCCCTTGTCTACGGCTCCGCTGCTACCGCAAGCATTCAAGGCGCAAACATACGTGATCTCATCGGGAGCGAGGCCCTCCTCGGTCTGCATGCGATCGAAGCAGCGCAGCGCTTGGCAGTGCTCTCCCTGTTCCGCGAAGCCCGCGATCAGCGCATTCCACGCGATCGCATCGCGGCGCGAAACCTCTTCGAGCAGCACCGCTTCGGCTTTTCCCAGCATACCACATTTGGCATACATGTCCACCAGCGCAGTCCCGAGCACCACATCCTTCTCCAGCAGGCCTAGGCTCGCAATCTCCTCGTGGATCCCTTGGCCCTTCTCCAGCGCCTTGATCGTCGAGCAAGCCTTCAAGGCATGGATGTAGGTCGAGCCGATCGGCGAAACGCCCTCGCTTTGCATTCGCTCCAAGCAATCGAGCGCCTCGCGGGCTCGGCCTCGCTCCACATATCCCGACATCAGCGCGTTCCACGAGACCACGTTCCGATGCGGAAGCTCTTCGAGAACCTGCTGCGCTCTCGCGAGCACGCCGCATCGGGCATACATGTCCACCAACGCATTCGCGAGCGCGATGTCGCCGCGGGACAACAAGCCGCGGCGCCCGATTTCGCCATGGATTCGTTCGCCTGTTCGTATGGAGCCGGTGTCCCCGCATGCCTTCAAGACGCAGACGAAGGTGATCGCATTAGGCGCGAGGCCCTCGCTGTGCATCCTGTCGAAGCATTCCAGCGCGGCATGGCCCTGCCCTCGCCGAGCATACCCTGCGATCAGCGCTGACCAAGACACCACGTTCCTCGCAGGCAGCTCTTCGAGCACTTCCTGCGCCTTGTCGAGCTCCCCGCATTTGGCGTACATATCCACCACCGCGGTGCCGAGCACCATGTCCTCCTCCAGAAAGCCCTTGCTCGCAACGTCCTCGTGGATCTCTCTGCCTTTGTCGATCGCCCCTGCGCTGCCGCAGGCCTTCAAGACGCAAGCGAAAGTTACCGCATTGGGACGGAGCCCATCATCGCTCTGCATTCGCTCGAAGCAGCGCAATGCTTCGTGCCCTCGCCCCCTCTGAGCATACCCTGCGATAAGCGCATTCCACGACACCACGTCCCGCGATGGGAGCCCGTCGAGCACTCGCTGCGCCTTCTCCAGCGCCCCGCATTTGGCATACATGTTGATCAAAGTGCTGGCTATGTAAGGGCTCTTTCCGAGGAGATCTCTTTCCAGGATCTGAGCATGCAGCGCCGCACCTCTGCCGAGATCCTTCCTCTTGGCACAAGCCTTGAGCATGGCCACGAGCGCGAAATCGTCCTCCTGCGCGAGACGGCCGTTGCCGACGCCGACTCGTCTGCATTGGATCCATACGATTCCCTTCCGAGATCGCCCTCCGAATCGCACCATCTATCAGAATAACCCGATCTCCTGCTCCGGGAAACAGAACGGGTTGCATCAAAAACCATGAACACTGTGAAGTCCTCTCCCCCTCTCTCCTTCTTTCATGGCTTGCAGTCATGAAAACTGTACTAAAATGTTTCAATTTCTTAAGTAGGAAAAACTGAAGCATGGACCCCAGCTTCTTTCCTTATTTGCCTAAGATTTTGTTTTATAAAAAAAAGTACCTGGAAGAACAGGCAAGGGTGTTAAGGATGGAATAAAGCATAACCCATGTCCACTTATGTGGGATGAATGCAAGCTAACTAACATTTGCATACAAGCAATGTAATCAGATGAACAGAATCGAATAACCCATGTCCACTTTATGTGGCATCGATGCAAATCAACATATGCATACAGGAAATGCAAGCAAATCAACACGTCCTACCTGCAACCAGGGGTGGAATAGAATTAACACCATGTCCACTTATGTGGCAGCTAACACACATGCATGTAAGCAGATGAAAAGTTCCTACCTGCAAGCAGGGGACAATGCAGCACTGCTAGACTGCAAACCAGGGGGTACGAACATTGCCGTTCTCAAGATTCATGACAGTTTAGCTTTGCAGGATCGTCTTTCATCCAAAGAAAACTTATGTATGTTCCCGACGGAGGAGCGCCAACGACCTTCTCCGATTGTATCCACACACACCGTTTCTGCCCTACCGACTGAACTCGACGATCTTCTCTACCTGCATCCACACGCTCTTATCTTGTTTCCTCAGCTTCGCATATTTTTGACGCATCGATTCAATGCTTTCGGCATCCGCTTGCATGCCAGCTACTGCGAAAATATTAGCCATGAGAACGTACGCAGGCCCGCAACCATGATCCAGTTGCAATATCTGGTCAAAGGCCGACTTCCCGAGCTTTGCATTTCCACGCTTCCTGCAAGCTCCCAGTAATGCAAGCCAAATTGCACAATCAAAAGAAGGCATTGCCTGAATCACAGCGATCGCCTCGTCAAACTGCCCGGCGCAACCAAAACCTACAACCATGCAAGTATGGTGCTCTAGATTTGGAGTAACACCATAGACACTCTTCATATTCAGGAAAAGAGTTTGGGCTTTCTTCAATAACCCTAATTGGCTACAAGCACTTAGAATACACAGAAATGTAACCTCATCTGGAGACACGCCCTCATCACACATTCGCTGAAGAGAGTTCAGTGCTTCGTGGCATTGGCCCTGTTGGGCATAACCTGAAATTAGTGCATTCCATGACACGACGTTGCGCATAGGGAGATCTTCAAGCACATTTTGTGCTTTCATAAGAACCCCGCATCTTGCGTACATATCCACTAGGGCATTTCCAAGAATGACATCCTTATCGAGCAGCCTCCAACTCACAATCTCCTCGTGAACTTTTTTGCCCTTGTCTATAGCTCCTATGTTGCCGAATGCCTTCAAGATACTAATGAACGTGACTTCATCTGGACAGACTTTTTCGGTGCGCATCTGCTCATAACAATCCACAGCTTGATGGAACTGCTGCTTCTGAACGTACCCTGCAATCAATGTATTCCACGAAGTGACACTTCGGGCAGGGAGCTCCGTGAGCACTTGTTGTGCCTTTGCAAGCAAACCACACTTTGCATACATATCCACCAAAGTGTTGCCAAGCGCAATATCCTTGGTTAGCAAGCCTCTACGTACAACCTCCTCGTGAATTTGTTTGCCCCTCTCGATATCTCTGATGCTCCCACAGGCGTTTAGCACGCAAATGAAAGTGACAATGTTTGGGATGAAACCTTCGTTTTGCATCCTTGCGAAAGAGTCTAGCGCTTTCCTTCCTTGTCCTTGCTGAGCATATCCTGCAATCAGCGTTGACCAAGCGATCACATTCCGAACAGGAAGCTCTTTGAGAACTTCCTCTGCTTTCGCAAGCAGGCCGCCCTTGACATACATATCTACCAATGCACAACCAAGTATGATGTCCTTCCGTAGTAAATCTCTATGCATAACCTCATCGTGAATTTGCTTTCCTTTCTCTATAGACCCTGTGCTGCCACATGCTTTCAAGACACAAGTAAACGTAACTTCATTCGGAGATAGACCTTCATTTTGCATGCCCTGAAACCACTTCAATGCTTCGTGACCTAGGTTGCGCTGAGAATATCCAGCAATCAATGTATTCCAAGAAACTATGTCTCGAGTAGGAAGCTCCTCTAACACACGCCACGCTTTCGTGAGTGAGCCACATTTGGCATACATATCGACCAAAGCATTTCCCAGAAGATTATCTTTCTCCAGCAACTTTCTACGCACAATTTCATCATGTATCTTCTTGCCTCTATCTAGAGACCCAATGCTACCACAGGCCTTCAATATGCAAACGAGAGTCGCTACATTGGGAAACAATCCTTCATTCTGCATCCGATCAAAACATTCGAGTGCTTCAATACCCCGCCCTTGTTGCGCATATCCTCCAATCAAGGCATTCCAAGCTATCGTGTCTTTAACAGGAAGTTGCTCAAGTACTTCCTGTGCGTTTTCCAACATACCACTTTTGGCATACATATCTACCAAAGTAGTGCCAAGCATGATATCTTTCTGCAACAGGCCGGTATGTACAATCCTCTCATGGATTTCTCTACCCTTATCCACATAGTTTACGTTTCCGCAAAGCTTCAAGATGCAAGTGAAAGTGATCGCATCAGGAGTGAGGCCATTATTTTGCATCCTTTCGAAACACTTAAATGCTTCATGTGTCTGTCTTTTCGAGACATAACCCGAGATCAATACATTCCAAGAAACTAAATCTCCAACATGAAGCCCCTCGAGTACTTCTTGTGCTTTTTCAAGCACCCCACATTTGGCATACATATTGATTAAAGGATTGGCTAGACAAGGAGTCTTCTCAAGTAAACCCCTCTTCAAAATACGGGCATGTAGCTCCCTCCCTCTACAGAGATCTTTCGTCTTCGCACAAAGTTTTAGCAATGTCATAATCGCATAATCTTCCTTACGATTCATTGTGGTGTTCCACTTCTCCTTTGACATTACATCGGACCGTATAAAATTTTGTTTTTTAAGCTTTTCATGAACTGTGATGGAATCTACCATACACCTGTCACCGCCAACACATAGACTTGTAACTTGTTCTACTTCTAACGTGGAGAGACTGAGGGAAAGTCTAGGGGGAAGGCTGTATCAAATCAAGTCTTTGTGTATCCCTCTCTCATGGAAACGACAAACGCTGATTCCATTCGTTTAGTTGAGCCGAGCCCATCCATAAAATAGTTTTACACATGGCATGCTAAGAATATTGGGATTTCCATGTGGAAGAAAAGAAAAGGACTTGAGAACATGGATCCAAATGTTACTTATTCACATTGGAAGCAATACATGGGAAACAGAGAAGCATGAAGCATAGATCCATGATTGAATACTTTTGCAGCCACATTCATGCTTCATACTGGTAAAAATTATATAAGAGCAGCTGGCCAACAACCCCAAGCTCAAATCTGAATATTCATGCCACCCAAACCCATCTCACGATTGGGGGAATACCTAGCAACGAGTGTACAGTCAAATGTGAAATATGGGCCATCCTGGATGTCCATGAATCACCATCATTATCATATTTCACTTTCTCTCACCCTACATGAAATGACATTTCTGCAATGCTGATGTATCACGACACGGAGAAACTGTGGATACTCCTCCTCCTTCACATATTTTACTACATGTATTCCACCTAATTACAGAAACCATCTTCTGCTCCAAGCAGGAAGTGCCATGCACCGATGCATGCTAGAGCCTATCCCATTGTCAGCCATCCAAACTATTGCTTTTCTGTGACGTAGTTCACATTCTCTTTGACATCAGACAAGAAATTGGGACACAGTTAACCAGACTAGTCGACTTTTCACATTTTCCACGAAGCAAGGTCGAGACTCTATGAGTATCACACTTAGATATACTGTCGCACTAAATCCTTGAGAGATTTTCTATCTCAATCGCAGAATCTGTATCTCGCTTGCGGCATTTGCCGGCAAAGTTCTTGAATGTTTTATCATCGGCCTCATTAGTCATATTAGACCTCCAAAGGTGATCGCGAGAACTATCTATCTAAACCTCTGATTTGTGGAGACACACACAAGATGGTATGTCTATCTGGTCCCATAGGCCAAATTCGTCCTCTAAACAATCTACTCTCTCTCTCTCTCTGGCAAGCAAACTTGCAGAAATACAAGAAAAAAACAAAAGATCCATTACAGTAAATATGACGAACAGAGCTACGAGACCATTTTCTTCTCTGACTGAGGAACTGCTGTAATCTCTCTCTCTATCTCTATCTGAATATATACATATATACGTCTAAATCAGTTACCTTGTTACTTTGAGGCTCCTGCCACACAGAAGGACTGCTGAGGTACTCCGTCCATGCGAGGTCCACGTTCTCATGGGGTTCGGGATGTGCTCTCCTCTCTCTGTTGCCATGAATGGATCGAAGGACATTGACGCAAATCATGCTGCTGTGCTCATAACGCCATTGTTGGGAAGAGGGAGGCAGGCAGATGCGCTGTTCGTTCATCACCATGTCGCCCACAATGGGAAAACACCCACATACATGCTCCTTCACAGCATCCTCCGAATCGCCCACAATGCAGGAACACCTTCAGAGCATCCTCCAAAATCGCCCACAATGTGTAGGAGCACCTTCACGGCATCCTCCAAATCGCCCACAATGCAGGAACCCCTTCAGAGCATCCTCCAAAATCGCCAACAATGTGTAGGAGCATCCTCCAAATCGCCCACAATGTTCAGAGCATCCTCCAAATCGCCCACAATGTTCAGAGCATCCTCCAAATCGCCCACAATGTAGGAACACCTTCAGAGCATCCTCCAAATCGCCCACAATGTAGGAACACCTTCGGAGCATCCTCTAAATCGCCCACAATGCCTATCTATGGTGGGCAGCTTGAGATTCTGCTCCATGAGCTCGGAACAATGTAAACAAACCCTGAGAAGCCCTAAAACCCTAAACCCTAATCGGACCACGGGGTTTGATCTGCTAGGCCAAGAGGAATCATCGAAATTCCGTCGGATCCATTGAAAACCCTGTCCAAACTTGACTCTGACAAATGGCCACACTTTGCGTGTGATGGCGGATTGATCCCCAACACCAATATATTCTTGAATCCCCAATGATGAACTCAATTTGTACCAAAGATCAATTGTGTGCTGCAATGCCTGACAACCTTCCAGATCTTGAGCAGAATGTTGACAATTTCGAATCCACGGCTTCAGAAAAAACAACTCGCAGATCGTTTCGATGCATCGTGTTTGTATCGCTCCAATGTGGAAGGAGCATCAAGATATGCTCGAACATGTGGATTTCCCCAAGATACCATCTGGAGTATTGTCTACTTCTTTTGGGTAGCATTTGTGTACCGTAATGGCCAACGACCTTCAAGATCCTGAGCTGAATGTTGACAAGTTCCATAGTCCAATCCACAACTCAACAAAAACAACTCACAGATCGTCTGGATGCATCCTATTTGTCTTGCTCTAATGTGAAAGCAGCATCAAGGTATGCTTGAACATGAGAATTTCCCCAAGATACCATATGGTGTATCATTTTTTTGGGGTAAGTAGTGGATACTCTGGAAAAGCAAATGCTATTGAGCAATATGCTACTCAGAAGCTCAGAATGTTCTAGTGTCTAGGCAAGGCAACTCGCAGGGTGTTGCTTTCTTTGGGAGCGATTTTGATTCGGATCGTTGTGAATGGCATTGAATATTTCCGCTTGTAAAGGCATCTGTGCCAGATTTACTAATGGAAAGCAGCATAAAAGAGGATTGAGGGTTTTCAAGTACCATATATGATCATCAACTTACAAAATACGTTGGAAGTTTATTGAACGGATCTGATGAAGAGAAAGAGAGAGCTTCACCTCACCAACCGAGTTTTAATGGTGTCATGAGATTCTACCTTTTAACTGTTCGGATCATCAACCTTTGGCCCGATCAATTCCTAAGGTTATGCCTATAACAAGATCGCAAAGATAACCAAACTGTAGACACCAGGTGTCCTTCATTAGGCATGTCATTTTTTGCATTGGCATCGATCATCGCATCGTTTTCACACAGAAGAAGATTCGGAGGTGTAAAGCATCCGTATTGCGCATGGCAGAACTGTAGGAAAACACTGTTACCGAGCAAAGCTTTTGGTTCATGTCTGACCTCCCAACCAAAAGGACATGACGGGGGAATTTTTCTGCCAATTTGGATGAAAAAGTGTGTTGGTTATGCACCTCATTAGCACCATCTGTCGTTAATCACTAATCGCCCCATGCTTCGATACAACTGTTGGATGAAACACAGACCTCGATTATGATCAAGCTCATTAATCACCGATGCAATCTAGATAGCCACTGGGATTGTGCTAATAATTACGAGTCTCGTTAGCAGCATCCATTACATAATTAGCGCTAATCGCCGCATGCTTTGATGCGCCATCGGAATGAAATCCTAACTATCGATACAAAGCAGAGTGCCAGTTGCTAATTCTAGCAATAAGTGCTCCTATATCTGTATGTGCACTACTATATTTAGAAGTGCTCCTATATATATATATATATATATATATATATATATATGTATGTATGTATGTAAAGTGTGTTTGTGTTGTTTGATATGATTTGGCCTATATTTAGAAGTGTTCCTATATATGTATGTAAATGTGTTTGTGTTGTTTGATATGATTTGATCTATATTTAGGAGTGATCCTATGTATGTAGATTGTGTTTGTGTTGTTTGATTGGCTTGATCTATATTTAGAACTGCTCCTATATATATATATATATATGTACATGATTTGCTCTATATTTAGAAGTGCTCCTATGAATGTAAGTTGTGCTTGTGTTGTTTGATTGGTTTGATCTATATTTAGAAGTGCTCCTAAGTTTAGAAACCCCTTTAGGCAGAAAAAAAAAACAAATATCAGAAAAACATCTGGACTGTGACAACAACAGAGGCAATAACAAAACATTGAATTTAAAATTAAAAAGCATTGAAGTCTCCACAATTGAAGAGCCCCCCACTGCAAGAAAAAGATGATTCCCCCCCTTTCTTTCTTTCACTATCTATAGTTAAGGTTTTTCTGTTGTCCTTGTCATGGTCACACAAAACTCATAATATCTGAACTATAATCACAATACATGGCACACCTACTACACATGCATACATGCATACACAGTACATACATGCCTACAACATGTGTATAAGCACAATATGCAGATCTATGCATGCATGAAATGGATGCATGCATGTGTTTTTGGCAGACATATTAATTCATATAAGCTATAGTGCCTCTATCTGGATACCCTATCAATCAATCTCCATCTTTGCCTCTGCTCCTTCCCTCTCTCTCTCTCTCTCTCTCTCAAATTAAGTGGGCAATTGATTGATTGATGGATGGATGACATGTGTCAGAGACATGGAGGCACACATAACATGCAATGCAATGCAATGCATGCACATGATGGTAGGTAGATACATTCATTCATGGTTTGCTTCTGTTTGTTTTCTCTGATACTAAGGTTTTCATACACCTTATGCTTGACAATCACCTTTCAGTCATTTTCAGCCTTTAAGTTTCACAATCTGCTGCATTCAAAGGAATCAAAGGATGTCTATATAATACATACATATATATATATATAGTCTAATTATATATCTATATATATGGATTATGTATATATAGATATGTATATATATGGATTTCTCTCTATATATATGCTTGCAGTTTTTCTAAAGGTGGAAAGCATTCTAAAGCTGTGCCTTGCTCTTGCCCTCCATATTTATTTATTGCTTTGCTGATTTTTCTATGAAACCCTAAATTCTGCTGCTGCTGCTTCTTTTATGTGGCCGTTTGTAATTTACACTCTGTCTTTTCCTTCAAGTGGTGTGAGAAAACCCAAAAAACAAATATTAAAAAAAAAAAGAAACAAATGTTGGGAGGCTCAAAAAATAATTTAAAAAAAGTAGATTATCTATGCCTAAGAGGATGATCAAACACTATATATATAGACTAGATCAGATGAATATGTAGAGAGATAGATAGATAGATAGATAGCTTATAGTTAGTTACATAGATGGTTAGCTAGATATCTATAATTATACATCATAGCTAGATAGAATAGTATATGTGTATATGTGGTAGAGCTATATATAATCAATGGTAATTGATGGTGAAGCTTCCTTCCAATTTAGATGAGGCGGCTGTGTGTGAGAGGGGGGATCTGATGCATCATGCAGTATTCAATGCAATCTATATATTGCTATGATGCATAGCGTTGTCCATTTTGTCTAATTATGCGCCTTCTAATTCCTGTTTATGTAATGCATAGCATCGTTCCACATTGTCTAATCATGCAGGTTATACATAATTCATGTTTACAATACAATGCCTAGCATTGTCCGGATCGTTTCTAATTGTGCGCCTTATGATTCATGTTTATAGGATTTAATGCATAGGACTGTCCAGATTGTCTCTAATCATGCGGATTATGATTCGTGTTTATATTTAAATATATAGCGAGATTGTCTCAATATTATCATGCAGCTTATGATTCATGCCACAATGCATTGGATTGATCATATTGTCTATAATTTATGCAATGTCTAATCCATGCGTACATAACGCATCACATTGTCTAATATTACTTATATTGCAGCTGGTTCACGTGCTATTTGTGTATTTTAATCCAGTCTGTATTCAGTTGTAAATCATGCACCATAGCTTCATACTAACCAATCTTGCAGCAAGTAATTGTATCTACTTTCTATTGATCCAATCACCGAGCATCAGCACATTATAATAAGCCTGGGAATTATATATTAGTTAATAATCCAGACTTGTCTGATCATGTTAAATTACACTAGATGGTGGTGATGATGATGATCAGTCTGTTGCAGCATCACCAAGACTCTCATCTCAAAGGCAAAAGGGCGGCCCAATGTTGTTGTTGACATCATTTTTCTTGCATATATATCTAGTATTAGTATATCAACTGGTTTAACAATGATCAGTTTATATCTATATATATATAAGTTTTTGTTACATTGTAATCATTCCCTGGTGTTTGTGTTGAGGAGAGAATCTTGATGATGCTGCTACTACATCAATCACATCCGACTAACTAACTTAACTAACTTAACCAACTTAACTAAATTCACTTAACTTACTGACAGTACCTACTAATGACTGATCAGTGCTTCATTCTCTTTGTCTTTCTCCAGGCAACATGCATCTAATTTTGTACATCTTGCATGGATCCATATCTATCTATCTATCTATCCATCTATACCAATTTAAATCATGCATGCAACTCCAATCAATATACGTTTCAAATACAAGTGGGAACTGTATATTCTGCATTTGAGTCATGCGCCTGCTGATCACAGTACTGTTCCTTTGTGATCAATGATGTCATATTCTGATTGAATTACGTTTTAACTACCATGGTTTCCTTTTGCAGGTACTGAATCTTAGGATGAACGATCTACTCGTACCATTGTCATCATCTGCCTGAAATAATAATCATTTGCCACTTGTTTGTAATTGACTGCCTTTCATTGTACTTGCAGCATGATCTAATGCAGTTTCTAGAGGTTGAGTGATATTGCTAATTGATCAACTGTTGTTAATTGCAGTATTCCTCGTCTTTTAATCTATTTTGCAGCTGCCATGGAGAACAGAGCTTTGTATGCACATTTCAGTCAACGCAATGGCCAAGAATATCCAACAATATGAGCTCTGTAATGGAACCATGGCCTGTTGTAATGGTCCAAAAGATATTGATAGATTGAGTCAAGCTGTTTATTTAGCTAGGCAATGAGTGAGTAAGCCAAAACCTCTATCAATATCACGAGCATGTGGAATACAAAATGAGATCAATGAAGCCTTTGCTTTTTTACTTGCATGTATAAATCTTCAACCTTAACCAGTGGTACTATTGTCTATTGTTGATGATTTAACTTCAATCCTCAACTCACAACAGTGTTCTGGTTGTCACTTGTTGCTGCAGCTTGTAATTCCTTTATCATATTGATTCTATGTATTTCTCCGAGCTTAATGCGGGCCTTAAATCTTAAGCTGATCAGGTGGAGGTTTTTGCAATGAATCCATGAATGGGCCTGTTGAGAATCAGGCAATAGCTTATCCTTTTAGGTATACTTGTTGAACTCATAGATGGGTTGATTTGCACGCCTATGAGAATCCTTGTTGAACTCATAGATAGGTTGATTTGCACGCTATGAGAATCCTGCTTATCCATGATGTGCATGTGTTTTTAAGTGTTTGAATGCAGCAGATGAGAGGATACAGCTCATGGAATAAACGACTTTTTCTTTTTTATTGGATGTTTGTGTGTGGATGAATTGGAAAGCCTACATGATTTGGAAATAGGATCAGGACATACCCAAATCATTTGCAATATGAAGAGAACAGAAGTTTTCATGATTTGGACATATAACTCAAATCATTCCTTGTTGTGGAATCATCTTTCCTACACTGATTGATCATCACACTCAAAAAGACTCAAGAGAATCGAATCTGTTGATGCATCTTAAACACGTTTTTTGGCTCTGCTAATTTTCATCCGAGGCATTTGGAAACTTTTTTGCCAGATCTGATGAAGTTATTATGTTTGGAAGCATCAATGGAAGCTTATCTAATTCTTCTGATTGACAATCCATCAACGACTGGATGGGAAACAGGCTTCTGTTTATACTCTATGATCATTTCTTGTAAGCAAAACCAGATGTATATTGTCCTCATTTAAATGAGGATTATCAAGCAATCATTTGAAACTGTTTCCTGTTCAAATGCTTCTATAAAACATTTGTACCAATAGTAGAGGTATGAACTATCTCTCCACTTCAGATTTTCACCATAACACTAAATATTTTCACTTACACAGTTTTCCAAATCAGCTTCTGGTTTCCATCTTTTTGACATATAACAATATGTGTCTGTGTACAGAATTTTGTTGTTTTCTCCAATGAATCCAATACCAGTTATGGAAAAATATAAAGATGTTTTTGACAGTAAGGTGGAGGTTTGCTCGAAGTTGTGATCGAAACCAAAACCCCAAAAAAAGCTGGTGCTAATCGGAAAGCCAAATCACAAATCTCACCGGAAAATTTTGAGAAGAATGAACTTTTATAGTTCCAGACTAAAATCGGTTAACAATAATTTACAGAAGGGATGTGAAAATGCCACCACCATAAGACTTCTTTTCTTGCATTTTGACTCACCTCAATGCATTGCTACAATCATATATTACCATATGATGATAGGGGGGCTCTTTTTCACTTTCTCTGCCTAAAATCAAGACTCGGCTGCACCTACAGTTGTAACAGCTTCAGCTTCTACATTCTTGTTGTCTTCATCATCTGATGTTTTCGGTGTCGTATTTGGGCTTTGTCCCGAGGACTTCCCCTTGCTAGATGTCAATACCATGGTCATGCTTCTCGGATCCTTCGTTAACTTGCTCTCCACAATGGCTTCCTTGAAATGGGAAGAAAATAAAAAACATCAGAGGTCATCTTAGTAGAAAAAACTACTGTCGATGGATAACTCAGCAAATCTACTCCATTGCTAAACTTGAGCCTGATCGATTCTACGACTGATCTTTCATTCAGGTTTTTGTGCACAAAAACTAGAGTTTTGAGGTCGATACAAAATTCTTCTACCAGCAACATCAGATTCCTATTGCCAGCATAGTCTGTCATGGTACCTCTTTTAGATCGTCCTCGAATCGCTGAAACAACTTGAGGCCAAGGTCCTTGAATTCCAGTTCCCTCCCCTTGAACTGAATGATCAATTTTACCTACATATCTACTGATATATTAATTTTGAGTCCGGAAACTGTAAAATGCTCGACAGTTACTGTTTGTTTTGTATTTAAACAAGTAGTCTGGCATAGAAGTTGAACGTGAGTTTAAGGACGGGATACTATGGTACCTTGTCTCCATCTTTTAGGAATCGCTGTACAGATCTGAGGCGAACACCATAATCATGCACATCAATGTTATACCTAGGACAACATAGAACATTTGTCAAATAGGTTAGCTTCACAGTTCAAGATATTAACTTCGCATATCCTCCATGTCTACATAACTTTAGAGTTCACATGAAACAAAATGAAACCTCAATGAAATAGAGAAGATGATCACCTCATTTTTAGCTCCTTCAAATCCATTTTACTGGCTGTCGACAGGAAAAACAAAAAGCATGGAATAAGAATGAAATAACAAACAAATACATAAAAAAGATTGTAATTATCATCATATCAGTTATCTACCCCAAAGCATGTGCATGCTATTTTCAAGCATTGCTATGGTTGTGCCTGGTAGATTGACAGACCAGTGATGAAAATACGTATAAATGAAAATATTATCACCTGAACTTTTCTTCTGCTGCTCCTTTTTCCTTTTCTGCAACTCATACTTGAGTTTGCTGTTGCATAGCAAAAACGTTAAAAAGGTAATAAGTAGTTCATCTCTAAAGAAAGAAGTGAATGAGCATGTACTGGCATCCAGTAAGTATATGTGGCAATTCAAACACTAAATAATAACTAGCTATTACCTATACTGAACAATTTTCACACATGGGGGATCCTGTTTATCCAATTGTACCTATAATTTCAAAGTTTTTTGGAAACAACAGAATCAGGGCAAGGCGCACAAAAGACTCATTAATCTATAGCTTAAATTGTGGTGTTGGGAGAGACTCACCAAATCAAGTTCTTGCTCTTGAGCTCTATACAGAGCCTCTTGTCTTGTCATAGTGCCGACCTGTAGAAAGAAATAACATTCACCAGTTGTTTATCACAGTTTAGCATTGCCAGGAGATACGCTACAAGTATATAAATGAAATTAGATCCCCTGGAGACTAATAAGAACGTGATCGTACATAGCAAGGAACATAAATTGAAGGTTTCACCAAACGTGCAGTCCAGCGAGATAGCCAAAGAAGAGAATCCAAACAGAATCTTTGTTTTGCAATGATGTCAGTCATCCTTTATTATATTCTGATGATACTTCTATTTTTGAGATCACCACAAGAATCTAATGGCATCACACTGGGAACGAAAAAAAAGACCTGAAACTAAGGGATATTTAATTGTACATCTAGAAGTAACGTAAATGTTTGCACATTGACTTGACAATTTGACCTACTGCTCTATCTAGCAAGAGATCTCGATACTTCAATCCTATACCTATGCATGTAAGATTCCTTTACACAGCAATTACAAGGCATAAAATTGAAACTCTCTAATACTTCTCCTACCTCTTTCTTTCCTTACCTTCAGGGCTTTGACTTTCTAATACTCGTGCAAAACAAGTATACCCTTCCGTCAAATTTACATAGACAAATACCAAGGAAAGATACATACCAATTTTCCATCTTCTCCAAGAAGCATTACAGTGGGGGATCTGAGAATAAAAAAGTCGATAAAATCTCAGCATCACAGGATTTAATAGAAATCTTGGGATGTTCATGTTTTCAATCACTATATGATTTTTCATGCAAAATGGACAGCATATTATCCGGATCAAAATGGCACAGCTACATGATATGATGACTGTGTGTTCCTTAATCGAACACTAGAAAGTAAATGTTTCAATCACTATATGATTTTCATGTTTTCAATCACTATATGATTTTTCATGCAA